>PVIA01004679.1:0-132168 GCA_004024845.1 Tonatia bakeri
GTCGGCTGAGTGCTGCTGACTGACTAGTAAACAAAGCTGGGGGAAAAGGGCTTTTTTCTCACAGATTCCATTGCTGCCTAAATCGCAGCCGTGTTCGAGGCCACACTGTCTGGCTGGTCGTCCTGGGGCCTGGCTTTGGGGTGCCAGGACCATGCTCCCTCCAGCTTTAGCTACAGCTTTGGGGTGATTGACAGCCTTAGGCCTGTCTTTGGGCCTTAGTTTTTCTTATTCATGAAATAATGATCATTGTCCTACTCACTTCGTAGAGAATCGTGAAAACCAAATAACTTAATGCATATCAAGAGGCTGCAGCTCAGTGGGTTTAGAGCGTCATCCGGATATGCCACAGAGGTGGGTTCGATTCCCAGTCAGGGCACGCACAAGAATCAACCCATGGGTTGGGACAACAAATTGATAGGGTTTTTTTCTTTCTCTCTAGGTAAAGTAAATTTTTAAAAAATTTTAAAAAGGAGCTTTGTGAGCTGTCCAGTGCTCCACTGAAACATGCATCATGGTGAAAAACACAATTCAGAAGCATTTTATGGGCCAAGAAGTTCTGGCCAATTAGTAAATCGCTGTGATGCAAGCGAGGCTCCAGCCCCCGTTGCACTGCCCCCCCCCGTCTGTGCGGGAGGGGCGCACCGAGCCCGTCTGTGCCTCGAACTCCGCACTCACACATGCGCCCCCTTTTGCCCCCTGGGACGGGGTTCCTGTTGCTGGGACGGGCGTGGTCTCAGACAGGGGCCTCAGTCACACACCTGTCCTCACTCCCAGCTCCATCACCTGGGATAAAAGCAGGTCACGCTAACGGTTACAATTCATGATCTGGCTCAGGCCTATCCAGGAATTTGCTGGAAGCTCAATTTCACTTATCTCGAAATTTTCTTCAATTACTGTTGATATTTTAAAAGGTGATGTTAAATGTTAATGTTTTTAAATTTTAAAAAAGAACCACTAGTTATAGTAGAGATATCTACTGAAGTATTTAAAGATGAAATGATAAGGTGTTTGTGATTTGTTTTGAAATCCAGGGTGGGCTGGGGAGATTAGAGTTATAGATAGCACAAGTGTGGCCATCAAGGGGAAAATTTTCTTTTTTTTTCTTTTTTTCAAAATTTGATCTTTATTGTATTTTTTTCCATTACTATTTAGTCCCCTTATACCCCCTTCCCCCAGCAATCACCTCACTGCTGTCTGTGTCCATGAGTCCTTTTTCCTTTTTCCTTAATGACTCCACCTCCCTAACCTCCCCCCACTAGCTGGCAGCCTGCTCTCCATCTGTGAGTCTGTCCCCATTTTCCTTGTTAGTTCAGTTTGTTCATTAGTTTCCACACGTGAGTGAGATCACATGGTACTTGTCTTTCTCTGACCGGCTTATTTCACTCAGCATAATGTTCTCCAGGTCCATCCATATTGTCGCAAAGGGTAAAATTTTCCTCTTTTTTATGACTGAGTAGTATTCCATTGTGTAAATGTCCCATAGTGGTTCTATCCATTCATCTGCTGATGAACACCAGGATTACTTCCATATCTTGGTGATTGTAAATAGTGCTGCAATGGACACAGGTGTGCTTATGTTCTTTCTAATTGGCGTTTTGGGTTCCTTTGGATATATTCTCAGAAGTGGGATCACTGGATCAAAAGGCAGATCCATTTTTAAGTTTTTGAGGACGCTCCCTACTGTTTTCCCCAGTGGCTGCACCAGACTGCATTCCCACCAACAGTGCACGAGGGGTCCCCTTTCTCCACATCCTCGCCAGCACTTGTTGTTTGTTGATTTATGGATGGTGGCCATCCCGACAGGTGTGAGATGTTATCTCATTGTGGTTTTAATTTGCATCTCTCTGAGGGTTAGTGACGTGGAGCATGTTTTCATGTCTATTGACTGTCTGCATGTCTGTCCTCTTTGGGGAAGTGTCTACTCAGGTCCTTTGCCCATTTTTTAATTGGGTTGTTTGTTTTTTGGTGTTAAGTTTTGTAAATACTCTATAAAATTTCTATGTTCACCCCTATCAAATGTATCAGCAAATACATTCTACCATTCTGTGGGTTGTCTTTTATTTTGTTGATGGGTTCCTTTGCTGTGCAAAAATGTTTCAGTTTGATGTAGTCCCATTTGTTTATTTTTTCTTTTGTTTCTCTTTCTTGGGGAGATATATCTGATAAAAAAATTTCTACAAGCACCATCTGAGATTTTGCTGCCTTTGTTTCCTTCTAGGATTTTTATGGTTTCAGGTCAAACATTTACGTCTTTGACCAATTTTGAATTTTTTTTGTGTGTGTGGTGTAAGAAGGTGTCTAGTTTTATTTTTCTGCACATATCTGTCCAATTTTCCCAATACCACTTATTGAATAAACTATGTTTCGTCCATTGTATGTGCTTGCTTCCTCTGTTGAATATTAATTGACTATAAAGCTGTGGGTTTATTTCTGGGCTCTCTATTCTGTTTCATGTATCTATGAATCTGTTTTTATGCCAGAACCAGGCTGTTTTGATTACTGTGTCCTTGTAGTGTAATTTGATATTAGGTAGCATGGTTCCTCCAACTTTGCTCTCACTCAGGATCACTGTCACTATGTGGGGCCTTTTGTGAATCCATATAAATTTTCAAAATATTTGTTCTGGTTCTGTGAAATATGTCATTGGAATCCTGATAGGAATTACATTGAATCTATAGATTGCTTTGGGCAGTATGGACATTTTAATGATGCTAATTCATCCTATCCATGAACATGGTATATGCTTCCATTTATTTGTACCTTCTATTTCTTTCTTCACTGTCTTAGAATTTTCTGTGTACAGGTCTTTTACATCCTTGGTTAGGTTTATTCCTAGCTATTTTTATTCTTTTTTAAACAACTATGAATAGGACTGTTTTCTTAATTTCCCTTTCTGTTAGTTCATTATTGACATATAAAAATGCAACTAATTTTGTATCCTGCTACTTAGCTGAATCATTTATCAGTTCTAGTAGTTTCTTGATGGAGTCTTTGGGGTTCTCTATGTTCAGTATCATGTTGTCTGCAAATAATGACAGTGTTACTTCCTCCTTTCCAATTTGGATGTCTTTTATTTCTTCTTGTCTGATTGCTGTGGCTAGGACCCCAGTACTATATTGAATTAGAGAGGTGAAAGCAACATCCCTGTCTTGTTCCTGATCTTAAGGGGAACCTTGTAGTTCTTGCCCATTGAATATGATGTTCGCTGTGCGTCTGTCATATATGGCCCTTATTATGTTTATGTATGTTCCCTCTTTGCTGAGAGTTTCTATCATAAATGGGTGCTGGATTTTATCAAATGCTTTTTTCGCATCTATTGATAAGATCATGTGGTTTTTATCCTTCATTTTGTTTATGTGGTGAATCACATTTATTGATTTGCAAATGTTATACCAACTTTGCATTCCCAGAAAAAATCCCACCTGATCATGGTGTATGATCTTTTTGGTGCATTGCTGTATTCAGTTTGCTAATATTTTGTTGAGGATTTTAGCATCTATGTTCATGAGGGATATTGGCCTATAATTTTCTTTCTTTGCAGTATTTTTTATCTGGTTTTGAATTAGGATAATGCTGGCCTCAAAAAATGAGTTTGGGAGCCTTCCCTCCTCTTGAATTTTATGAAATAGTTTGAGAAGAAGTGTTAGTTCTTCTTGGAATGTTTGGTAAAATTCACATGTGAAGTCATTTGGTCCAGGGCTTTTGTTTGTTGGGAGTTTTTTGATTATTGCTTCAATTTCATTAGGTGTAATCTGTCTATTCAGATTTTCTGATTCTTCCTGATTTAGTTTTGGAAGATTGTGTGTTTCTAGGAATTTATCTATTTCATCTATGTTGTCCAGTTTGTTGGCATGTAATTGTTCATAATATTTTCTTACAATCCTTTGTATTCCTTTGGTGTCAATTGTTATTTTTCTTTCATTTCTGATTTTATTTATTTGGGTCCTCTCTCTTTTTTCCTTGACGAGTCTGGTTAGAGGTTTGTCAGTCTTGTTTATCTTTTGAAAGAACCAGCTCTTAGATTCACTGATCTTTCGGATCATTTTTTTAGACTCTATTTCATTTATTTCCGCTTTGATCTTTATTATTTCCTTCCTTTTATTCACTTTGGGCTTTGTTCATTGTTCTTTTTTCTAATTTCTTTAAGTGTAAAGTCAGATTGTTTATTTGAGCTTTTTCTTTTTTTTTTTCTTTTGTTGTTTGTTTATTTTTGAGATAGGCCTGTAATACTATGAATTTCCCTCTTAGGATTGCTTTCCCAGTGTCCCCCAGAATTTGGATTGTTGTGTCCTCATTTTCATTTGTTTCAAGGTATCTTTTAACTTCTTCCTTCATCTCGTGGTTGATCCATTCACTGTTTAATAACTTGTTATTTAGCTTCCATGTCTTTATGCATTGTTCAATGTTCTTCTTGTGATTGATTTCTAGTTTCATAACATTGTGGTCACAGAAGATGCTTGATATGATTTCAGTCTCCTTAAATTTATTGAGATTTGTTTTGTGTCCTAACATGTGGTCTGTCCTAGATAACATTCAATGTGCACTTCAAAAGTATGTATATTCTGCTGCTTTGAGGTGAAATGCTCTGAAGATATCCATTAAATCCATTTGATCTACTGTGTCATTCAAGGCTGCTGTCTCCTTGTTTGTTTCTGCCTGGATGATCTATCCACTGAAGTCAATGGGGTGCTAAAATCCCTGACTGTGACTGTATTGCTGTCGATCTCTCCCTTTATGTCCATCAACATTTGCTTCACATATTTAGGTGCTCCTATGTTGGGTGTGTAAATGTTTACTAGGGTTACATCCTCTTGTTGGGTTGTCCCCTTTATCATTATGTAGTGTCCTTCTTTAAAGTCTGTTTTATTGCATGTAAGTGCTGTTACCCCAGCATTTTTTTCTTTTCCATTTGCATGAAATATCTTTTTCCATCTCTTTGCTTGTAGTCTGTGTGCGTCTTTCAATCTGAGGTGGGTTTCTTAGAGGCAGCATACATATGGGTCTTGTTTTCTTATCTACTCAGCTAATGTCTTTTGGTCGGAGCATTTAAGCCATTACTTTTAAGGTGATTATCGATAGATACATATGTAGTACCATTTAATTGTTAGATCGTTTTCCTCTGGTTTTTTTTTTTTTTTCTGTCTCTTTTTCTTCTTCTTCTTAAAGCAAGCCCTTTCACATTTGTTGCAGTACTGGTTTGATGTTAATAGACTCCTTTAACTTTGTCTTGTCTGGGAAGCTCCTTATTTCTCCTTCTATTTTAAATGATAGCCTTGCTGGGTAAACTAATCTTGGTTGTAGGTCCTTGCTTTTTGTCACCTTGAATATTTCACGCCTCTGCCTTCTGGCCTGAAATGTTTCTGATGAGTAAGCAGATGATAGTCTAATTGGTGCTCCCTTGTAGGTTACTACCTGCTGTTCTCTTGCAGCTTTTAGGATTCTCTCCTTGACTTTAAGCCTTGCTCATTTAATTGTATATGTCTTGGTGTAGGCCTCTTTGTGTCCAACTTGTTTGGGACTTGCTGAGCTTCCTGGACTTGTGTCTTTTTCCTTCACCAGGCTAGGGAAGTTTTTGGTCATTATTTCTTCAAATAGGTTCTCAACCCCTTGCTCACTCTCTTGTCCTTCTGGTACCCCCCTGATATGGATGTTGTTATACTTAATGTTGTCCAAAATGTTTCTTAAGCTCTCCTCACTTTTTAATTTCTTTTTTCTTTATGCTGCTATGCTTCAGTGTTTTTTTCTGCCTTATCTTCCAAAAACACTGACTAGATCCTCTGCTTCATCTAACCTACTGTTTATTCCTTCCAGTGTATTATTTATCTCAGATATTGCATTCTTATTCCCAACTGATTCTTTCTTTTTTACAGTTTCTATGTCTTTTTTCCTGCTGTTGAGAATCCTTATAATCATTACTCTAAACTGTCTATCTGATGAATTGCTTGCCTCCATTTCATCTAGTTCTTCTGCAGAATTCTCTTGTTTTTTCATTTGGGGTCTGTTTCTTTGTTTTCCAATTTTGGCTGCATCTTTGTGTTTTCTGCCTTAGATGTTAAACTGATCAGCTGCTAAATAGATTGGTGGTTAATCTAATCAAGCTGAGACCAACAATCTGGCTTAAACACCACAGGTGGAGCAGAATGATTCCTATTGGTGGGCCTATTGCTTCCCCTCAGGCTGATGACACTTGGAGGGGACTGCTCTGCCTGAGAGAGAAGGCTCCTGCAGTTTGGGGAATGACTCAGCACAGGGATCCTGGTGGCTGTTCCCTCAGTTCTCTCCCCAGAGCCACCAGCCCCAGACTCTCCTCAAGCATCTGTAGTCCACTCTGTTCCCCTTTCCCGGAGCCTAGGGTACGTGACTGCAAACAAGATTGTGTGCATTTGTCCTTTAAGAGACTGTGCATCTCCAGTCATCTCTCCCTGGGCGATAGAAACCCTGCTGCTTCTCACAGCAGGATGTTTCCTGGTTCCTTTCCCAGCTCTGGTGCTGTGGGCTGGGAGCCCAGCTTGGGGTTAACACCCCACACTTCTCAGGGGGAAACCCCCAGCCACTGCAGTATCCCTCGGCACTTCAGCTGCTTCCCCTGGGAGCCCAACCAGCCCTCTGGTGCCTCCTCTGCACTCCCTACCAGTCTCTTTGTGGTGAAGTGGTTTCTTCCATGCGTCTGTGGTTCTAAGGCTTCCTCTAGCTCATGTTCAGTTGGTTGTTCAGGATGCTTTCTCTACAATGTAGCTGTAATTCCAGACTGGTCCTGGGAGGTGGTGTGCGCAACTTCTACTCATTCCTCTGCCACCCTGGACCTTTGAGAATTTTCAAAGCTTGTGGTTAGTACAAGGGAGTTTCTGGTACAGTTTTCTCAGGTCTCGCATAACTCCAGAGTGTGATGTGTGTGCTCTGAAGGTTGTCCCTGACCCGTCAGGGCATTGTGGTGCCCTGTGTGACGGTCTGACCTGGTCGACCGTCCGTGTGTCCCTGCTCCTGCCACACAGAGGCACGCCGCCCCGCTTCAGTCCAGAGGTCACTTAGCTGAAATCACGTTGTTTTACCAGGGACAAGTCTTGCACAGTATCTCCTCACCTGCCCTTTGGTTTTACCTCACCATCAGGCTTTCAGTTCTTAACTGTCCCTCTCTGTTGGGTGGCCTGGACAGAGGGGTCAGGTGACAGACAGCTCACCTCCCCCCACCCACAAGACTTCTCTTTGCCGTCACTCTTCACTGCCCTCCTGTGGGTCGTCAGCCTGCTCTGCCCCAGGGACCACTGGGCAGACTCGTGTCCTCGGTTCTGCAGGACAGCAGGGTACATCCCTTCTCCCCACTGTTCTCCCTGAGGGGGGTCAAGTGTCCACCTTTGTTCCCAGCTTCATAGTCTTTCTCTCCCACTTGCGGACAGAGCTCCTGTCAACCAGATGCCCATGAATGGTTTACAGTTACCTGAATTCTTGGATTCTTGGTGTCTATACATACGCACTGAGCAAGGGAACGCTTCTGGGATCTTTCTGACTATGATGCTTGATCAGTCCAATCATGCATAGTCCATGGACTCGGAGACATATTTGGAGAGACTAGTATTCTGTGTAGCTACTGACGATACCTCCGCAATAATAGAGTCCCTGCGAACGCAAGTTGGTTGTGATTAGTTTTGGAACGGTTCTATTGTCAAGCTCATAAACAAAGTCCAAACGGTTTAGGGTGCTGGAATTAAGAATGACTTTCTTTTTTTATATAAAAGAGTGGAGTTCTTTGGAGACACAGGAAGCTTTGGGATGGAGCCGGCAGGTTCTACAGGAAGACCATATGCTCAGCGTTGCCATGGAGACTGAGCACAAGAGTGGGTGGAGTGTCTGTCACACCAGGCTGGCGGTTGATGTCTCAAAGGGGTCTGTGGCTTTGATCACAGAGATGCCTGCAGCCCCCTTTCCTCTCGTGAGCTTACCCCACGTCCTTTGAAAATACCTGCCTTGGTAAAGTTTATTCACGAGACAAGACAATTCCCTAGTAATCATTGAGTTCTAAAAATGGCAGCCCAAGCCTCCCTGTGCACTAGAAGTGATTAAATTTGCTGGATATCCTTCCAAGGAGAACAGTTGGAGTCTGACTCATTCCTAGTGCTTGTTTTTCTTTCACTGTTTGTCCCTGAGAGGGGGGCCATCTAAGACTATTAGTGAGTAATGAAACTTTAGTCACACTCTGATACACAGATTGTTGGGACATGAAGCAGCTCCTTAGGGGGTGGTGGTAAGGAGTGGGAGAAACATGGTAAAGAACATTGTCTTATGAAAGAGCAGTATTTCTTCCAAGGGCAAATGCAGTTGAAAAAAGATTTCAGGAAAAGCACGGCCTGGCTTTATACGATAAAGCCCCTGATGGACGGTTTCCTTCCTTAAAGCAAAGGTCCCTGGGACAGCCAGCCCACGCCATCCCCAGGAGCCTCTGCTGGTGCTGAAGGACGTTTACAGGCAGATGGTTGTTCCCCCGAACCCCTGTCCCTTCTCCCCAACTTCCTCTGTTTTAGGCTGGGAGGAAATGGAGTGCTTTAGTCGTTCTCCAGTCAAATAAGTGAAGACAGGTCTTTTGTATCCAAGTTAAATAAAACAGTTTTTAAAATATTTACTTAAGGGGCTTGCCTGCTAATCTTTTACTGTGTTGATTTTTTTTAAATTGTGCTTTTAGAATGTTTTCACATGTGCTTTTAAATTGCAAGGCCCCAAACGGACACAAAACATTCTGCTCTGAGTCCTGAGAAATGCCTCCATGAGCGAACCATTCTGCTCCCTGTTTTATTATTTCTAAGTAACACAGTCAAGTCCACAGTCAGCATGCGGTGTATCTTAACGCCCAGTTTCTGCGATGGTTCTGAAAAGCTAATAATGTGAGTCCCCGAAACCCTCTGAGAACCTGAGGCTCCTCTTGGCTTTGTGGGAAATTTCAGGTCGTGGTTGTCAGTTTCCTGTCGGTCCTCGCTCTCCGACCTTGATTTGAATGAGAGGGGCAGACGCTGAGCTCGAATGAGCTGCTGTCTGGGAGGACAAGATGTTCGCCCTGATGCTGGCCCGCCACGGTCACATGAAAGCTGTGACATTGCCTCTGTCTTCCATCCCGGGGAAGACGGCACGAGCCCCAGGTGTGATGTGCGTGTCCCAGAGGTCCCCGTTCTGAGCTTTTGGGAGGGTCCATGAATCGAGAAGATCAGGAAGCACAGACCGTCCATCTGGTTACCATGGTGTTTGTCTTTCTGGCAGCAAGTCTGCAGGCCCGATTGCGTTTCCCAGCCTGCCCCGGGGCTCGTGAGCTGCGTAGCTGCAGAGGGCACACGCTCACTGTGGTCACTCACGTGTACTCTGTTTTCCGATCCTCGTAACTAACCTTCTTGTGAAGCAGGTGGGGTGGTCCCCAGGTGAAGAGGTCAGAAAGCTTAGGGGGCTTTCCCAAGGTCACTTGCTGATAAGGAGCCGAACAGTGGTCAGACCACCGCCCATCTGAAGACCTGACTTGTGATGGTCTCTGTCTGCACAGTTCACTGCATGTTACTTTTGGAATTCTCTCCATAAGAATTTCCTGGGCCATTCATTAGTTCCACTCAGCCCATGGGGGTGGTGACTGGTAGCAATGCCTCCTTGGTAAAGACACACGGCATTTAGGGCCAACGTGCCCTGTCCAGAGGCCAGCAGGAGGGCCACAGGACACAATAGTTCGAGTTAGCAGAGAACGCTGTCCACGTGGAGCTGAATAGCAGTGAGAAGCTCAGAATCTCATCCAGCTCTGAGTCACTGTGGTTAGACGTGTCCTCTGAGGCGGAAGGACATGCGGTCACCTGGCCTGGCGTGTTGCATGGACGGCGGAGTTCGCTGATACAGCCCAGTGCAGGGGTGTGGTTTGTGGAGCCGCCGGTCCCACCCCCGGGGAGTGCGGAGTCACCGCACATAGTCACTGTCCACGTGGCTCGGCCAGCCGTGAGCCACTGAGTGCTCCATGGGTGAGAACCCTCAGTGCCTCGGAGGAGGGACCGGCATACGACAAGGCTTCCACCTTGGGTCCCAGCGAGGAGTCTGCCCTGCGTGTCCGTGGGGTTGGCAGGAACGAGGTGCAAGGAGCCCCATGAACTTGAATGTTAATTGTCTCTCAGCCTCGGGAAGAGTAAAGACCGAGGGTAAAAGTGCTCAGTAGAATCCAGACTCTATGTAAGTATCCTTTTGTTTAAAATGAGTAAATATTTGGAAGGTTAATAACTTTTTGATGGTTTGTAACAGAATTGTGGCCCATGAGAGCGACAGCCTTGTAAATGCAAAGGAAAGTCCTCCTCCGGTCCCTGATTAACACTTGAGATCTTAAGAAATCTTTTCCATTTTATGTACTGTTTTGAAACATATGAAAAACACCAAGTCCCATGATATTTTTAAGTTGGCTAGATTAGAATAATTCAATATTCAACAGGATTTTGCTTTAGAGAAGAAAAGCACTTACAACTGAATGAAATATAACACGTAGTTTTAAGTGTCAAATTTTGAAGTAGGTTTTTGCATAGGAACACTTTCAAACTGACTTTTAAACATTTGCTGGACGTAGAGTAATAGCATTTGGCTAAATGTAAGAGCTTAAGAAATAACTAGACTTTTACATCTAAAACTTTATTAAGTTATTTATTTTTAAACAGAAGCAAACCTTTGGATGTCCTTTTCTTGGTACAAAATTCACTCTCAAGGATACCATCAAAATCTCACTAACCCTGCATTGTACTATATAAAATCCATTTATTTTAGTATTTTTCTTCATTTTTTCCCACATATTTCCATTTTGTTTGCGCTAGCTCCCTAAAAAAAGTCTGGTGAAGACATTGGCACCGCTAAGCATGCAAAATTCACCATATGGAAGAGAAATATAAAATTTGTCACCAAAATTATTGCTGCCTGGGAAACATCACTGGGAGTCACAGAAGTCGGGTCTGGCTCGGATAATGCCAAGGACAGGTCACTGAGGGATAGGTGTGGAGCGAGCGGCTTCCCTGCCCCCCGGCAGAGGCCTGGCGCCTCTCGCACGTCCTACACAGATGCACGTGTGTCCTCTGAGGACCCCCCCACCCCACGGAGAGGTCAGAGTCTCACTTAAGTTAAAGTTGGCCGGTGTATCCAGGGTTTCGTTAGTGAAAGCAGAACATAGGGGAATTCCCAACCATTGTGAAAGGGCTGTGTTTGGGGATTTAAAAAAAATTTTCCAAGTCTTTGTTCCACTTTAATTCTGCAAACATTTCTGTCGTGGAAGGGGGCCTGTGGTCTGCAGTTTCGCCCGTGGGCCACGGTTTCAGTTTCTGTTTGGGGACTGTCGGACGGTGAGCTGGCATGTCAGGGCCTGGAGAACAGAATTTGGAGAGAGCTTCTCCTTTCCTGGGAAGATAGGCGTCTCTGGTCACCCTCAGTGGGAGCATGTGCGTGTGCAGGTGTGTGGTTTGGGGACCAGGGGAGGCGGCCATGGGGTCCCTCCCATGGCAGGGGGGTGCCCCTGCACAGCGTCCTCTTTCTTCCTGGGCTGCAGCTCCAAGGAGCTTTCTTGAGATAAGAATAGAGTCTTGTGCTCTGCTCCTCTCGACATGGATGAAAGTGGGTCAACGTGCCCCTGGGACTTTGTGTAATGTTGGCGTTAGAGCCCCAGCCCACACGGGAAGCACAGGAACCCAGTGACCTGACGGCTCCCTTGCTCCTCCTCGCCACGCCTGCCGCACATGCAAACCCACATGGAGGTCCTTGCTCCGCGTTACTCTGCCCTTCTCCCTGATGGGTGCAGCCACACCTGGCCCAGATGCCGAGATGTGGGGGCCTCTTCCCCTGAAAGGGGTGACCCTCTGCAGGTGCCGCAGACACGCCCACGCGGGGTTTTCTGTCACCTTTTCCTCCCAAGTTCAGGAGCAGAAGGGGAGGGTGGGTGACAAGGGAACAGACAGACAAGGCCTTTTCAGGTCCCCTGAGCCCAGTGTGAGTGACGCTGTCCCACCACCTCAGTCCTGGGGAGCCCGAGAGATTCCGCAACAGGACATGCATAAGGTGGAGGCCCAGGCGTCAGGTGGGCCCTGTTTGCCGAGAGGGGATGTCCTCCTGCCCTCGGGGGACCTTCCTGGGGTGGCCATTTACACTCCCTCCGGCCCTGTGTGGGAAGCTGCCAGTTGCCACAGGGCAGTCTGGGTATGCCTCTGACCGAAGGGGCAGGGGAATTTCTGTGCTTTATCTGTACACCAATAAGGTGCTTACCAGGGGACAAATGTCAAGGTTAATACACTCCTTCTCTTACTGGTCCTGCTTCCACTTCTAGGACACTCTTCGGTACTGACGGATCTCCAGGGAAAGGTTCTTGCTCCTGAGCCTCCAGCCGATTCACTGCTGCCTGCTCTGGGGATCTGTGGGGATCCATGAGGCTCCGCATGGCTGGCACAGTTTCGGGGCCACTGGGCCAGAGTGGAAGTGGTCCCCACATTCCTGAAATGCCCCTCCCATGTGGGGCACGTGACAGGAAAACACTGTCCTTGGTGTTAAGTGGGCTCCAGGAGGAGCGTTCCACAAACTGTGTCCCTGTTTGTCAACATGCTGAGGGACCCACCACTTGCAGCTTCAGACGGTGGCGATCCAGGCGATCCTGTGGTGACAGAATGGCCTGTGGAGGAAGCAGGCCAGGTTCCGTGTTTTCCATCCTTCCCACGAGAAAAGCCTGGACATCTGGAATAAGGGAACTTGCTCGACCCATAATCAGACTGCCAGGAAAGTGAAGACCATGTTTTTGTAGCACAATGAAAAATGTAGAAGCATAAAAGAAAAACTACTTTAATGGGCTCTAACGTTGTGGCTCTGGGCTGTTCAGAACGTCTCCCATTGTCTGTTCTAAGTACAACGTCATTCTGCCCACACCAGCCTGCCCGCTGTGGGTGAACCCCTTCTCCTCATCCACCACCGAAGGCAGGAAGGGACCCGGCCAGCCCCTTCCATTCCTCTGGCCTCTGCTGGTCTGGCAAGGGACACATAATCCAAACCAAGTGGTCCGAGCGACTGGATGTTGGGTTTCTTATTTCCAGAAGCGTGAGCATTCTTGCCTCTTCAGGCTCCACCTAGAGGGGGATGCCATCAGGGCCCCACCCTGTGCACCCACCGAGGGCTTGTCTGCAGGGAGAACAAGGGGAGCCCTTCTGCTTCGTTCAGAGAAGCTGAGGCCTTTAGAGGTAGCGTCTGGCGCGAGCAGGCACTGGCCTCTGTTCCAGACGCTGAGCAGGGCCCGTGCTCCGCTGGGGGGCAAGGAGCATTGCTGAGGACGGGTCGGCATGCCGGCGGCCCGAGCTGTGCTGGCTCATGGCTGCTCTCGACCGACATCTGGTTGTGTTCCCTGAGCGCTGCCTCTCCCCGGGGTGGATTTTAATATTGAACGCTGCTCCTGAGGCAGTGACTCCTCGATCCTGAAACTCACCTGTGACTCAGTGAGTCAGACAACCGATCCTTCGCGAGAGCAGCGTGTGGAGACGGAGGAGGAGGGTGTTTTGCGGGAGAGGAGTGTGGGCGTGAAAGTGGACAGTCCCCTCAGAGAAGCCGCGAAAACATCCCTGAAGGCTTCCAAACAGGTCCGTGAAAGCACTGGGAGGGCCTGCCTCGCAAAGTCGCTGTGAGGGTGAATGACAGGGTGGCAGCGGGAGCGGGACGCGCCAGACGAACCCACACGCACAATGCGGAGTCTCTCCATCCGCCGTGGGCTCCTCTGCGGGGAAGCACGCGGTGACGCTGCTTCGCAGGCTTGTTTTAGGCGTGGAGTGAGGTGTGGCATCGGGCATGTTGGATGGTGGCGGAGCCTGTGACAGCCAAGCGGGTGGCCAGCGTTACAGGCTGTGGGGCAGAATGCCCTGGGGACCTGGGGACCATGGCCGCGGTGCCTGTGCCAGCTGTGACACGGGCTCTGCGTGCCGTCTGCACGCCGTCTTTCATCACCTTGTTGACGCGCTGTCACTCTGCAGACTGACGCTGGCGTCCTCGGCATGGGGCAGCTCTCCTGGGGCCTGCGACTGTTCTGCCTTCCCAGGAGTGGTGGGAGCCAGCAGGCCAGGCTGTGCCTGGACAGGGGGCAGTGGAATGTCAGTGACACCGGAACGGTAAATGGTTCCATCACTGTCCACACCTCCCTTAACAATGTTAACCAGCCAATCGGGTACATGGGTGGTTAGAACTCAGAGTCTTACGTGCTGCATTGCCCAAGGCCTCTGTCGGCACCCTCACAGGCAGGGCAGGCAGCCGCGTTCGCAGTTAAGACACTTGCGGGTCAGAGATTGGCGGACAGCAGTGAGGCCTCCGGGTGAATGTCGTTCTCGTGAGAACCCGTTCGAGGCCCTCCCACTGTTGTTCTTCGTTCATGCAGCAGTCTTATTACACGTGCATCCCCACCTTCCAGGCTGGCATTCCCATCCTCCCGTGGGTCTCCGTGGGGCTCTGTGACAGGGCCCCTGACCCCACGGCTGGGCGGGGGGGTTTCCGCTCCCACCCACCAGCAGCGTCTGTGGGGCCCCCATCCTCCTCGTCACCTCCAGCTGGAGCTCTTGCTTCCTCTGAATTCACGCAGTGTGCAGAGTGCCTCACCGCGGCGCCAGAGTCTTTCAGCTAACGCACAAATGTGCATACACACGCACACAAATGCACGTGCACACACACACACCCAGGCACATACACAAACACGCAGACATGTGCACCCAAGCATGAAAAGTAGAGGCAGCAGACTCCACTGAAAATTTGGGAGAAACACAGAGGGTTATGCTGAGACTCACAAACAAACTTTAGATACTGCCTTTCGGCACTCACCATGTTATTAGGGGACCCCCTTTCCCTAATCTCTTGTGTCCTTTTTCTTCTTGTCTCTGCCCTCTCTGACCCCCAAATTCCCGTTGATCTTCAGCCCAGCAGCACTCAGCTCTCCCTCTCGGTACCTGGTCTCTGTGGACCCGTTTTTTGCCCTGAGCACCTGGCTAAGGTTCTCCTTTCTACAAACACCCTGTTACCACAGTAAAGGGAACATGGAGTTGTAGCCGTTATCACAAGAATTTATAACCCCACCTCGTGAGCATGAGTCAGTCACACAAAGTCAGTAAATAGCTTACAAGGAGCAAGAATTAAATAAATGGAAAGGACTAGCGAAGGAAACCATCACTTCCTCAGACACTGGTGATGTGAGGTTCTGACTTCCGCCTGGGACATAAGGAAGCACTTTGCCCCCCTCCCCCGCCTTTGCTAACCCTCTATTTAGGAGGCTGTGCTTTGGTAACTAAAGAGAAGCGTTTTTTTAATGTATCGAGATTCCCGTTGATTCATCGGAATTCTGAAATGGATGCTTTTACCAGGTCCCGGCAGTACTTGTACACGTATTTGCACAAGTGACACAAGAACGTGTTCTCCTATTCACCAGGAAACAGACAGAAAAATTGACGTGCAGGTGCAGAAGGTGACAGCCGTGTGAGAGAAGGATGCTCATTTAATTGGCTCCCAGAGGCCCTCTGTCAGCTGTGAACTTGACACTGGCGAAGTCCTCGCCGGGACTGGGCCTGGCTCCTGGCGGGCACGGACCACTCCACGGAGGGTGACACAGCTCAGCCCTGAGGGCACCTGAGGGACCTGAGGATGAGGAGCCACCTGAGCTCACAGGCGGAGCAGGGAGGACAGCGTCTCAGGCGCGGTGCCCCATCTGGAGGGAAGACTGATGATTAGAATCATTTGGAAGCCAAATCTGAGATTCCTCACGCAGATTCCCAGGAAGAAGTCCGCTCTCAGGCCCAAGGAGCTGCCCAATACCAATTAGCACGGGGTTTGCCGAGCAAAGTCAGGGCGCTCGAAGGGACAAGTGAGTCTCTTCCTCTGCACGTGTAAACCATCTGCAGAAACCGGAGACCAGCCCTGAGTGTGTGTGTGTGTGTGTGTGTGTGTGTGTGTGTGTATTTCTCTTTATCAATTGGATATGACCAAAATGGGAGATTGTCAGGAAACTATTATTTAAAACCTGAAATGTGGAAGGCGTATCCTTTTCTACCAGGGTCCTGTTTGGCGAACTTCCCAGATGAGTATCTACCGTTCCAGAGATGTGTAACTTGTGTTTAACTCGTGTGCACTACTCAGTTTGGTCTGGGAACATTGTCCATTGTATGTTTATGTCCAGGGGGAGAGGTGACCTCAAAGCTTTGCCCTACGGGCAGTAAGTAGTTTTTTATGTGACCCAACAATCTCTTCCTTCCTCCCTCCCTTTCTTCTTTCCTTCCTTCCTTCTCTCTCTTTTCTCCTTTCCTTTCGTTTCCTTTCCTTTCCTTTTGCTTTCTTTTCTCATGCTTATAAATATCCAGTTCCTCAAATTCTTTTGGAACTAGCTTTGCTATCTCCCTAGTTTCTTCATTATTGAGTGAAATAATTTTTTTGCTTGTGTAAAATTCATGTTTATATGAGAGTCGTTCCTTAAAGGTCCTATAAATTATGCTCTGGCGTCCTCCCCCTACCCCCCACCAGGTAAGTGCTGAGCACAGCCCTTCCTGGTTTCCCTCTGCAAATGAAACACTGTGCCCATGAACTTGCACTTGAATGTATAACATTGTTCTCCTCCTTCCAAGAAGGAGCTGAGGTCATTTGCATTGAAAATGCTGGTGTCTGTGTCTCTGAGCCCACAGGGAGCCCACCGCCGCCTCTGGAAGCCCATCTGGCAATGAGCGGAAATACTGTGTTCACACGATCGCAGGAATTTCTGGCACCCAGTGGCTTCCAGAGAACAGAGGGCTATCAGCGTCTTCGGTGATGGCGTCTGCAGGGGAGCCCAGTGCTGGGGGCAGGGAGAGGGGCCCAGAGGAGCCCGGACACCCGGGGGCAGCTGCAGGTTCTGGTGTGTGGACGCCCCCAACTGTGCAGGAGACAGCTGGCCACCCGAGCAGGCGGCGGTGGGAGGGGAATGACGGAACGCAGTCCCAGTGCATTGCCTGTTAGAACTCGCTGGAAGGGGAGAGGCTAACGCGAACGTTGCTCTAGTGGCGTCTCTCAAAGATCATTCGTCTACTTCTCAGGGGACAGCTCCTGAACGCGCACCTTTGACCAGGGCTCCCCGGAGAACGGCCGAGGGCCGAGGTTCGGGTTTCATGGCTAATTGTGGAGAAGCTCATGCTCTCACCTGTGACTCAGCGCTGTTGTGATTCTGCTGGGAAATTAGGAAGCCTAAACTGTTTTACCTAAACGGCCCGAATCCGCTCCCACAGGAGAGGTGTCGCCTCGTTCCAATGGGGGAGGCAATAGCCGTCAGGAGAGAGACTCAGCCAGCCCAGAGCCCAGAGCCCAGCGCCGCAGCCCGGGCATGGCCCCTCTCTGCTCAGGAGCCACTTGGTGACTAGGACGTCTGCGGGGAGATGTTTCATGCTGGGGTTTTTTGTCACATTTTAGAAGATGAGAGAAGATGAAGTTATTTGTGGTTATTTAATTAAACTGACAAACACTTTGCATCACCTGAAAAAAAATTAGGCAGGAATAGCAATTGTAGAGAATGTGTTATCCAGGCCACCTGGGAACTTGGTGGCTTTCAAGGTTCGTGACGACAGTGAGAACATGCACTGCTGCTGAGCGGGGAGCGAGGTGTCTGCTCAGGGCTCTGCCCGGGGGGGTGGGGGGGAGCTGGCGGCTTCAGTCTCAAGGGCCTGGTGTCCTCGCCTGTCTGGTCACCAGCTCCTGAGAGCCACATGGAGACAGAGCGAGGGGTGACACGTGTGGACTCCCTTTGACTGGAGGGAATTGTTAAGTACATCGGTCATTTGCCTTTTTTAGTTATGAAAACATTTTTTCAGTTACAGTTGACATACAATGTTATATTATTTCCCAGTGTACAGCAGAGGGATTAGACATTTATAGAACTTACGATGTGACCACCCCAGTAAGTCCATCGGTTTTAAGAAGCAAATTCTGGTTCTGAAGAAGACACGCCTTTCTGAAGAAATCAGCTCCCATTGCTGAAACACGCAGCGAACATTGGAACCAGGCAGTGCTGGTGTTACGGACTCCAGGAGCTGCGAGCCCAGGAACGACACCACACGGAGAAACAGCCCGCTGCGCAGCGTGCTCCCTGCGAGGCGGCACGCGGGAACCAAGAGGCCCGCCCCCTTGGCAGCCGGGAGGGAGGAAGGGTTTGGTTGGAGCGGGGAAGGGGAAGGAACGGCCAACTCTCAGCTCATCCCTAGGGTAAGTCAGGCGTTTTACAGCGGCCTGACCCCTGGGTCAGGAAAGAGATCAAGAGAAGCACCAGCCAGGGTTTGAGCACACACGTCTGGCCGCATTCCTTTGGGCTTGCGTAGCGTTTAAGTGTTTGCGTAAAAGGGAGCTGTGGTTTTTATAGCTTTCACACACTGGGGTGCGGTGGATCAGGGTGGCCGGGCCGGGGGAGAGGGCGCCTCTGCTCCATGAGAAGACAAAGTGCAGGCGGGGGAGGGGAGGTGGGCTGGAGGCCCCAGGGCCTCAGGCCCAGGATGGGTGGAGCTGCGGGTGCCAGTGCTCCTTCCCCAGATGGCAGGACAGTGCAAGGGAGCAGTCAGGGCCTGGAAATGGTCCAGGTGCACCTGCCTTTCCCTTCTCTCTACTCAGCCAGGGCTTCTCTAACAATCTCTCTTGCTCTGTTTACACCAGCTTCGGGTGGGAGACTGACTGTGCCCACCTGGGTCCATGTAGGTCACCGCCACCGTGTGGGGACCAGCCCCAGTCCCCTGTCACCTTCAGGAAGGTCTCTGACTATCTCCTTCGAAATTTATTCCTTATGGTCTCCCGGATCCAGCCCCCACCACCTGCTTTAATCCGAGCTCCCATTAAAGTGTGAGATGATAACAGGCCAACGATTGTGTGTGAATGCTGCATCCGTCACAGCAGTCGATTGGATTTTTGCTGATTAGGAGCAGCTCGATCTAAGCCAGGAGGAAGGACGCTGCGGTGGCCGGTGTGGCCTGTGGAACGAACAGGGAGGGAGGAGAGACAGAAACGACAGGACTGAGTGTTGGAGACGGGCAGGGCACTCAGTGTGTGGAGTGCAGTGGCTCCACCCCATGGGGAGATCGCGGGCAGTGGGCGTACAGGGCGTGTCAGGGAGCTGCCTGAGGCTGGGTTGGACTGGCAATGCCCTGGGGAGCTGGGCTCTGAGTTTGGACACTGCCCAGGCTGGCAGTTACTCGGGTCAGATGCGAGGCAGACTGCGGCTGTTTTGCAGGAACACGAACCCAGCAGTCGTGTGTAGGAGGGATGGCAGGGATGAGGGAGTACTCGGGGGCCGGGACCAGCAGGCTGCTTCAAGTGGCGCAGTGCTGCAGACCGGAGCAGCGCGGCGGGGAGGGACGGTGCAGTGGGATGTGGTCAGCCGTGCTGGCGGCAGTCAGATGAAGGTTCCCACCTGATACGACGTGGTCTCAGTCTCCATGACCGGAGGGCATAGGTGGGGTCGGGGACAGAATATGGCCAATTCTCTTTGCCAAATTATTCCTTCCCAATCAAGGGTTAACCCCAGAACTGTAAATATTCATGTGAAAAGTGATTTTAAGAAACATGTGTCCAAATAAAATCATACTTGAGAGTTCCTCTAGTTTTTCCTTATCTGTTATATTTACTAAATATATTTCTATGTCTTTATTTTCATTTCAGACAGCTTGCAAAATATTCTAAACTGTTATTTGTATTTGTTTGGTTCTGCACAGTGGTCACCAGATAAAGAACGGACCATTTTCCAATCTTGAGCCGGATGTGACATCTTAGACGCTGAAGACTCACGTCTCACAATCAGCACCTCACACTCCGACTGAAAACTCTGTCAAGCATCCCTGCATTGAAATGTCACTAATATTCTCTTGAATTAAGTCCTAAAATTCACAGCTGCAGAATAGC
Organism: Tonatia bakeri; assembly: GCA_004024845.1. Lineage (NCBI taxonomy): Eukaryota > Metazoa > Chordata > Mammalia > Chiroptera > Phyllostomidae > Tonatia > Tonatia bakeri. The sequence goes on from PVIA01004679.1 coordinate 19,885, forward strand.
CAGAATCTCAAAACTGTGACCTCAAGTTTGTCATTTGCCACGTGTCACACAGCAGGCGGGTCCACCTGGACTCCAGCAGCTGCAAGTGCCGGGTAGCTGTTCCGCTGCACCTGGGCGTCCCTGCTCTCCCAGCCTTCGCTTGGAAGCGACAGAGCTCGGACCGTGTTCAAGAACGCATGAGAGAGACTCTTCCCAACAGTGCAGACCCGGCGCGCCGGGGCTTGGGCAGCCAGCAACACCCTCTGGCGCGTCCCATCGCCAGGCTGTGCTGAGAGCTGTTTCCTCATCTGTCACTTTGTCCCCATCCCTCTGGGGCTGGAATTAAGTCTCTGCATTTCACAGGTCATGGAACAGAGAGGTCCAGGGTACCATTTGCCTGAGATCATGGAACCAGGACGTATGGATGAAGGACTTGGATTGAAATCTGTGACCATGTTACTAATTGTCCCCAGTATTGACACACAGACTCGGGTCTAAGTGAACCCATGGGAATTGCCGAATCAGTCAAATAAGTAAAAATAAAAGAAAACACATAGCCCTGGCTGGCGTAGCTCAGTGGATTGAGTGCGGGCTGCGAACCAGGCATCGCAGGTTCGATTCCCAGTCAGGGCACATGCCTAGGTTGCAGGCCATGTCCCCTAGCAACCGCACATTGATGTTTCTCTCTCTCCCTCTCTAAAAATAAATAAATAAAATCTTAAAAAAAAAAAAGGAAAAGAAAACACATTTTCCTGGGATGGGACTGTGGGGCAGTGAGTTATCCCCAAAATCAACTCAAGGAAGAGACTCAGGCAGTGCAGAGCCCCATCCACACCTTCCACGCCTTTGAAGGTCAGGCTGACCTTGCCACACATTTTTATTAATTGGACTCACCGAAGGACGCTCGCTCACGGCCTCTCTTCGGGAATTCCTCTTTGCAAGTCGCTCGGGCCTTCTCCTTAGGAGTGGCAGCCTCTCCATTGGGAGTGCAAACAAGAAGTTGGGCTGTAACCCCCAGGACAGTGGCACCCCATCCCCATGGGAGGGCACAGGTGGGCACAGCGCAGGGCAATGAGCGGTGTTTTCCAGAGGACGGCCACGGCTCGGCTCCGCGTGGAAACTCCCCTTCCCCGCACATCAGGGGAGCTTTGCTCATGTAAGTCTCCTTGGATGGCTCGCCCTCCTCTTTCTGGCAGGGAGGACGGAAGAATCGCTTCGGTCATCATCTCCCACTGCCACTGTCAGGACCATGCTGCCCGAAGCCGGCGTGTGGCTCCTGCTGCTATGGGACAGGGCGGGGCACCAGGACTGGGCCTCCCCTGGCCGTGTCCCCTGTGGGCTCCTCCACTGGCCAGATGACCAGCCTCCAGCCAGGCCACCGTGGGTTGTCACTGGCCAGGGCTTCCTGTCGATCAGAGCTGCACCGTCAGGGCGGCCTCGTCCAGTTCTTGCACCCTCCCCACTCCTTCGGTGCTCAGAAAGCTCCAGGAAAGGGAAGTGGCACCCCCGGCTTTGGGTACGGACCCTGATTTTTGGGCACTGACAGTTTGGAGGGCAATTAATGCCTTCAGTGGCGATAATGCGGAGGTTGCAAGGTGGTTTCTGCCATCAGAGGGCTGATCTCCACCCTTCACCCCGCTCGCAACTTCACATCTGTCCCGGGCCCCACACGGCAGCCTCGATGGTGTGTTCACATGTTTGTCTCACACGCTGCTCACGGCCCGAGCTCACATCAGCATCCCTGGGAAACTCATCCGGGACTTAGAATGTTAACCACAGAGAACGTGCATTGTTAAGGGTATGTGTGAAACAGAAAATATTTATTTTACATTTAAATCCTAACAGGTCATTCCCGGCACCAACAGCCCACTTGTGTTTTCTAGCACATTCCATCGACCTTGTTCCGGTTCAGGGTGGGAGCTTGGCCGTCACCCAGCATCCCAGACTGTCCGTGAACCGTGAACAGTCTTGTTCTCGGGGTCAGCTCTCCTGGACACAGTGACGAAGCTGAAGGGCTTGGAGGGTGGGCAGCCAGGGCGACTGGAGCTTCATGTTTCCTCGAGCGTCTGGCTGGGAATGCCAGAGAGGGGCTCAGGCGCCCAGACAAGGGAGGGTCCCATGGAAGACAGACAACCGCCTGCAGGGGTCTGTCCTGCGAGGAACACATCTCTGTCTACCCTCCTCGGGCTTGTCAGAGGCCGGCACCTGACACATGTACATGACAGAAATGCTCACACGTGTACATGTGTGTGAAATGAAACGTGGGCACTCGGTAATTCTAAGCAGAGAGGGGAGGATCTGAGTATTCGGGGACTCAGCTGCGGTGTGTCTGACCTCCCATTTCTCATGGACCGTGACCCCAGAACCCAGTTCCCCAGGGAGGGGGTGACATCTGACCCATCATCACCCTGCAGGGTCATTCAGGAACAAATTAATTGGGTGAGTAAAAGGTCAGAGTGAAAAGATACAACATTTAATTAGATCAGACCCGCAAGGCATCTGGGGTCACCTGGGAAAGAAACAGGTATCGACGGTGACGGATTTCTGCCCGGGTGCTCCCGCCTGACTGTGATGCGCACCTGTGTGGCACTGGGAGCAGACCCTGATGTGTTCAGGGCTGAGAGATGGCGTGGGAAACCGGGCACCACTGGGGTTTCTGCCATGTTCCTGTGGGGTGGGCCCCCACGCATGGAGGCCGGGGTCCCACATTGCTGCCCAAAGCCACTCGGGGTCAGTGCCAGCGACCCAAATGATGGGGCAGGTGGGTCGACCAAAAGCCTCTTTGTTTTTCTTGTTCTTCCTAGTTATACGTGCTGACATGTGTGTATGAACACACATGCATGTAGAACATGTATCCACACATGCACATTTATGTTTATAACATACCCCCACACATTGGTAATGGGTATAGTATATAGAAGAACATATTATGGAAACTTTCAAACATATGTGGAAGTAGAGGCAATGGCACAATGAACTTGTCACGTCCCCAAACCTGGTCCACAGCTCTCTGCTCTGGGCAGGGCGGATTGTTTCTTCTGCACCTTCACTTGTTCCGCTTCTTCCTTTCTCATTATTTTGAAACAAATTCTGGACGTGATATTATTTCATCTGAAACATCTTGCTGTTCGTCCCTAAAAGGCAAGAGCCTCTCCTTTGAGTATAACCACAATGCCACTGCCATCCCACACCCAGCCGAAGTGAGTAACTGTGGGATGTTTCCTTAACCTTCATCTTATTCTGCGTAAACCTCCTCCCAGACTGAGTTCTGACTTTCGATGACGCCCACATGGTTACTCAGTTTTTTATCTTCATCACATGTATGACACACAGCAGGCTCACCAGGGCCCCTGATAATATGGTCACGGACAACAGTTTAAAAAATTTCCTGCTCTCTTTGTGCTGAAGGATGCACTTCCAAATTCCTGGGTTTTATAGTCATTTGGACTGATTCCTACATCAGTTCCATCCATTGCAGAAATGTTCATCTTTATTTCATTTTGCCTTTAGTGTTTGCTTTTTAAATTTTAATTTTGTAATTATGTAAAATATTCACATGGTTCTGAAATCAAATCCGCAGAATTATCTCCATGGAAATTTAACTTCTTTTCTCTCTCTCCCATGTGACTCCCTCTTTGTTTAGGTAATTTTATCATTATTATTACTACTTAATTTGAAATAAATACATAGGCACAGTCTGGCATAATTAAATATTAGCATACTATCGTTTCCTGTGCTTTCACTTAATTGACAGTATATTCTAGAGATCGCTCCACAGTGTGTAGATGGATTAATCCCACCTATGACAGGTGCACTGATTTAATCCCACTGGAGGTGCAGTCCAGGGTCGATGCGGCATAGCTCTTAAATCCACCCGCTGCTGCGATGATTGTGCCTGCACAAAAACCGTGTGTTCGCGTCCCCGCCCCCGGACCCGTGCGTGCAGTCTACTCAGAAGCAGGGCCTTCGCAGATGTAGTTGGGCTAAGGCGAGGTCCTGGTCATACTCTGGATGGACCGCGGCCCAACACGGCTGCGGTGCTCACAGGAAGAGAAGGGAGGCTCGCAAGGAGAGGACCACCACAGGACAACAAGGGCAAGCCACCCAGGGTGAACATCAGCGGCTGGCGGTGGCGAGAAGGAGCGCCCCCTGCCGGTGTCAGAGGGAGTGCAGCCCCGCGACACCCCGGGGTCAGACTCCCAGCCTTCAGAATGGGGACACAGCAAGTTTCTGTTGTTTCAAGCCACCCACTCTGCAGTGATTAGTTGCGGCAACCCGGGGAGAGGGATCCGCCCACTGCTGACCCTTCACGCAGCGCCTAGTCCTGTGCTGCTGCGAACGCTGCCGCTCTGGAAAGCCTAGTAAAGACGCTGTCCCATTTCTTCACCTCTGTGCTCTGGAGGGCTCTTGGCAGCAGGCTTGCGGGTCAGCGGGCCAACGCATGCGGTGCATGCGGAGTTCCGGGAGACAGCATCTCACTCCTTTATCACTGACGTCACCCGCAATGGCTTCAAAAGGGCCTGCCGTCCCACAGGGAGAATTCTGCCAATCTGATGGGCAAAAAATGGTTTCTCAATGCAGTTTTAATTTTAATTGTCTCTCACTGGAAGGCCACGTTTATTTCCACATGGCTAACAGCCACCGGTGTTTCTTTTTTTGGTAAACTATCTTTATCTATGAAAGCCATTTTTCTAGACCATATATATCTCCTTTCCTAGATGTAGAAGTTACTTTGACATTAAGGTTATTAATCATTTGAGTTATGTTGCAAATGTTTTGTCCCAGTTTATTTGTTCTTCATTTACTGATTAAGGGTTATTTATTTATTGTTATTCTTAAAGCATTTTGAAGACCTTTATTTCTTAAATTGAAGAGTTTGCTCCATGATCAGTCCAAGAGAATGTAGATTCCTTAATTAAGGATGAAAGCTAACACAGAGGACTTTTTAGGCAGTTTAACTTTTTAAAACTTACTGCATATTACCAGTTCCATGTTACAGCTGGTTTTGAAGAAGCCTGACCCACCTAACTCTGTGCCCCCCGCCCCCTCCCCACACGCAGCTCAGGTAAGCAAAGGGGTCTTTGTGTGACTTAAAGCATTCTCATCAGTGTTTGGTGTGTGGACAGAACGTGCCAGATCACCTGTTAGTAAGGATCGCATCAGCAGCTAGACATTTAAAAAATACATTCAGTTTTAAAAATGTGTTCAGTTGACATTTAAAATGCCATATGCACGCTTTAACTATCCAACTTTTACCACCCACTAAAAATGTATCAAGTCGGTGGCATATAAACATATGTCCTCTCCAGAGTGAATCTAACACCGAACGCTGAGCTCCTCTGCCGACCCCGCAAGCCACTGCTTTGGGCTTCAGCCGTGGTCTCCGCAGAGGAGTGGCTGGTTCTGCGTAGTGGACCAACACCACACCCAATGCGGTGTTTGAACAACAGCTCAGGTCAGACGAGCCCGGGTGCTGGTTGGTCAATGTACATGTCAATCAGGGCTCGCCGGGGGCTGGGCTGTGTCACGTGGAAAGGACTCATGACACAGCCTCTCCCCGCTCTGCTGTCTGTGCCCGGGCTCTTCCCTTACCAGCGGGTACCTCCCAAGGCCTTGTCCTCTGGCATTGACCTTCTCAGGGCCTGGTTATCAAAGGCTGGAGCGCCGAAGGGGTCTGTGAGCAGAACCAGAACCATCTCGCGTCTGGCACCGGGCCGCCCCTGGCTCTGCTCCTGGAAGAGGCCGGGGTGCTGCTCCGGCCTCTGCCAACCGGCCGTGGCCCTGGGAAGCCTCTGTCAAACCTCGGCTGGCCGGACATTCCCCCTCCGGGAGCTCAAGGCTCCTGCCCTGGAGCGTGAGGTCCCCCTGGGAGGTGAACGCGGTGTCCCTGAGACGGAGGGGTCGTCTGAGTGCCGACAGGGAGAGAGAGAGGGCGTGGGAAGTGAAAGAAAGACTCAAGCACGGACTCGGTTGATTTTTTTGCGTAAATAAAACTCCATAGGTACAGGTCGAAATGCGCACCTGCACCCACGGACTGCCCAGGTCTGACAAAGCTGGACTCCGAAGGAGCACGGCCTGGTCATGGTGCCGAGAGCCGATCGCTGGGCTCCGAGCCTGCGGCTCCCGCACAGTGAAGCGATTGGCAGGTGGAGGCACAGACACACTAGTGCTTCCCGAGGCGGGGGACAGGAGGGCACCTGCTGAGCACCGGTTACTGCAGCCCGAGGAAGCTGGACATCACCTAATGACAGGGGCAGGTAACTGTCACACACATGAAACGCCCGAAGGAAAACTTTCCAAGTTTCATGTTGGTCCCCTGTTTAGGGACTTGACCAAGAACTTCAGGACAAACAGCAGTTTCCAAAACGTCAGCACACGGCTGGACGGGAACGGAGCCGTTCTGGGTGGTTCTGTGGGAACAGCAGGTCTTCTCTGTCTGGCAGCAATAGTGCCCGCGACAACGCACAGCTGATGCGCATGGGTTCCGGGGCTCAGTGTTCCCAAACAAATGGACCGACCGAGGTGGCCCTCCAGGACAAATCAAACTATCCCCATGCATGCCTGTGGCCAGACGCAGCCTTTTGGGCCTGAACAGCAAACTTTCGGAGCCACGTGCTGCATGGGCCGCGTCTAACCCTGACCCCACCCTGTCGGGGTTCCTCTTGGCCACACAGCCACGAGGCTGGCAGCTGTGGGCATCGTCTCGCCAGTGAAGATTATTTTGGCAAGCCTCTTGTCCAGGAAGCAAATAGATACTATCAGTACAAACCGGCGTGGTTAATAGAGATGAACGGGTTTGCTTTCAGAGGGTAAGCGTGCTGGTGGTAGTGAACCGTCCGGCTCACACTCTTCCTTTTCTGGATTCCGGGTCGTTCTTTCCACTTGCACAGCGGCCGTGGGGAGAACAGGCCCTTTCAAGTCCCCGTCTGGCTTGTTCCACCACCGTTTTCCCGTAGCCGTGTGGTGACCCATGTGTATGCAGTGACCTGGTAACAGTCGCCCCGCGGAAGCTGTAGGACCATTATTTAAATGGAAGAAAACATGAAGAAGGCCACGTATCATGTAACTCAAAGCAACCCTGGTTTTCCGTTTGCTGCCAGAAGTAACTTTGCTTTCAGGTTTTTCTTTTTTTCAGAGTGACACTGGCTACAATTAAAAATATTAATATGAACAGAAAAAGATCTTCTAATACCCACTAAAGGGGTCTGCCATGATCTGTGACCAACCAGGGCTCCCAAGTGGTCTGAAATAGTTTCTGTATCTAATTTTCAGTGAAAGCACCTTCTGTACAAGGGCACTGATACCGGAGAGTAACTGAAGGAAAACAGTAACCCAGAGGCCGCCCTTGAGTTGGGCCCTGATGAGAAACTGCCGAGTGATTCTGACTACTCATTGACACCAGCGTCGTCCTCTCAAGGGTTCTTTCCAGCCTTGAGTATGTGATTCTACGGGGAAGACAGTCCCCAGAATTATGGTCCACATCTGCTTAGAGGGATGTTAAGGGAGAGAAGGAGGGCATTTCCGATCACTTGTGAATAACTGGTAAAGCTTGAAGCACGCTGTGGCCTGACCACCCAGGTTATCAAAGGGACTCTGCTAGAGAAGGCGGCACACAGCATCACACCAACCCTGCCGTGTCCGTGCTGCAGCAGCCCTGCGTGAGGGCGCACCGGGCGGTCCTTTCTGTCACCCGACGAGAGCGGGCAGGTGCTGAGGGAACCAGGCCCTTCAGCCCGAGGATGTGAGTGATGGGAGGGCCCTGGCCGGGGACCCACAATAGCTGGGCAGGTGTGCGCCCCTGGTAAGGTGTCTAGGTGGGGGTGTGGCTTCTTGCCTGACACTGGAGTTTGAAGATCAGCCCCGGAGGCAGACTCGGGCCCAGCCTCAGACGGCGATGCGTGGATATAAATTACAGAAACGGCACCACCAAGGTTGGGAATGGCGAACGCTCTGTGACACCCACTCCAGGGCAGCCTGTTTTCCATTTGCCATGGAAACTCGGCTGCTGGCTGGGCGGAGCGTTCTGGCTGCCAGCAGTGCCATTGTGTCCCAACCGTGACGTCTTGTCGACCCCCGGGTTTCTGGAGTAGGAGCCCAACGTGACCGGACTCCTGAGCCGGTGGCCGTGTCTGCCCCTTGGAGTGAAGCCCGCATGCAGCTGTGGGTGCGGGTCTCCTCATTTCCTCCAGATCAGAGACCTGGCTGAGGATAATCCCGCCTGGTGGGTGTGGCCCAGCCCTTCCCTGTGGAAGACGCAGCACTTCCAATGCTGTGACGGCTGTCTCTGTAGAGGGTCCAGGATGTCCTGGGGCAGGGACGGCATCTTGTCTGTTTGCACTGCCTGTTGCTGAGCTCCATGCTGTCGCACAGAGAAGGTGGTCTTGTTGAATGAACATGAGATGTAGTAATAGCTTCTTCTTCTTCATGTAGACTCTGAGGACGTGACCGGATTAAAACTGTGGCACATGCATCGGTCGCGTGTGGCAGGCGACTCCCGTGGCTTCATCCTGGTGACGTGTGACTCAGCAGAAGTCAGCTCGGGAGAAGCCCCGGGGTCATGGCGTCATCACGCACACACACCCCAGTGTGAACACAGGGAGGGGAGGGGAGACGTGCCACTCTCAGTCTATACAGCCTGTCATACATGCACCCTTCCCCGCCCCCAAAAGGCTACGAGTTAAGTTCAAATGAGCCAGTGCCCCCTCAAACCTTCAGCAGTGGAAATGGGTGCTGAAAGCTGCAAGGACTGGAGCATCAAACACGGGGCACATGTGGCAGGAAGGTCAACGCCGGCTCTCCCCCAGTCAGCCCCCGTTCGGGGGTCGCCATGCTGGGTGTTCAGTGGGAGCTGGCTTCGGTACAGATGCTCCAACCAGCCGTGCCAACAGACTACCTGGAACTGCCATGCAGCCACGGCTGCATCGTCGCAGTTGCTGAAAAGTGGAATTTGTTTCTTCAGTGAGTGGAAGTGAAGCGGTTCACTGGGCGGTGGAAGGGAGGGTCTGGGGAAGAAGCAGCTTTCACAGGACCGACGAGTTCGGGCCCAGCCCCTCCACCTGCCGCCTCTCTGCCTGGGCCTGGGTCTTCTGCTTCCTTTGGCCCCCCGGCTGCACGCCCACAGGTGAGCACCCTATGGTGGTGTGAGCTTCCTGGAGACGGCCAAGCCGCTGGGGCCACAGCAGGTCAGTACAAGGGAGTCTCTCGCTCCCGTCTCCCCTTTCCCCATGAGCCCACGGCCTGGCCTTTCCAGCGCGAAATGTCACAGCTTCCCTTTGCTTCTTTTATGTGCTTAATTTTTGACTCACGTGACCGAGTAAAGGCCATTTGGATGCTCAGCAGAAGGCCCCCACCCAGTTCCCTCTAGCTCCCTACACTCACACGTCCCTGGACTCAGTGGCCCTTGTTGGTGAGAAGAGCCCTAGCCCCGCGCTGCCCACCTGGCGGAGGCTTTGGCCCAGGGCCGCGCAAAGAGCAAGCGCTTTCGAGTGAAGGCGGAGCAGCGGGCCAGGCGCATCAGCGGGGATGGAGCTGCTGTGTCCCGGGTCGCCTGGCTCCGTCCTGCAAGAAGCCAGAGCCCCGGGGCAGCATGGGCATGGGGTTTTGTAAGGTGGGGTGGCACGGACAGTGGGCCATGTTTCAGGGCCAGGCCAGCCTTGAGGCCTCGGCCAGTGAGGAGCATGCTTGGCGATCCTAAGCGTTCTGACGAGTTGTGGGTGAACACTCCCCCTGCCTCTCCTTCCACGCACAGGGCATGGCACCTGCTCAGACAGACACGAGAGGACAGAAGAAAAGGGCAACCGAGTCGACTGAGTGTGTGTTGTCCCGACGGTTGGGTGCCTGTGTTTGCCAACCTCGTGCCTTCCCATCCGTCTGCACCCCCGGGCTGGGCCCCGGGCACGCAGGGCGAGCCGCCACCAGCTGCAGGCCCTCTTGGCAGGAAACGGCCCCGCTCACGTGGGTGGCATGGGACAGCAGGTGGTGGTCGGCACGTGGCTTCCTTTGGTTTCCGTGGTGGCTCAGCTCTATCGGATTTCCTCTGAAATGACTTTTCGGCAAGATTTACCTTTCTGGTGTGAGCCGAGTCTGCAGCAGTTTCTTGTGAGAGGACTGACCCGAAAAGGAGCGAGGCAGACCCCTCTCTCGGTAGAGACCTGCTTCGTTACTTAGAGACAGGACCCTGGGGGGGGGGGGCGGCTGCTCCTGTGCGCTGCTTCTTGGGGGGTTATCTGCCCAGGAAATTACAAGCCTCCACTTGAGAAGCACAAACTGCTAGCCGATTTGACACTATTTTTTTCCCATATTTATTAGCATACTCAGGGCTAGAATGACAATAAAACCATTTTCTCTAAAACAGAGCCGTCATCCAAACAAAGCAGAGATGCCATCTTCCGGCCCTGAGTCACAAGCCGTGACGTGGGCACGCCTGTGTCTGCCCAGAGGACAGATCAGGACGTGGCCTCTGGGGTGGTGGGGGCCTGTGCACACTTAAGAGCACTTCAGTTGCCACTGGGCTGTCTCCTTTTCAGAGGGGGGCAGATCAGGGGCAGGAGGAGCGTGGAGGGAAAGAACAGTCGTGCTGAGGACATGACCGGAGATACCACGAAAGGGGTCTGGTTGCAGCAAGAAAAATGAGAAGCAGAAAGGTGGACTGCAGCTCTTGTGGTTGCTAGGAGACTGAGGAGGACCCAGTTCTGAAAGTGTGTATCTGCTCCTGGGTGTCCTCTCCACAGTAAACGCCCACAGCTTCTGTCCCAGCTCCAAGGGGCTGACAGCATGCTGGTGACCTCACCTGCCCCGGCAGGCCTGGCTTGCCGGGTCCAGGGTCGCCTCTTCCCTCCGCAGATGTGAACGGTGATGACGCAGGCTGCGGAGCTGTTGGCAGGCTCCCCGGACCAGATAAAACTGCGTGGGAGGTGGAGCAGGAAGGGGGGAAAGGCGCGAGTCTGCTGTGCATTTCCAGCCACTAGACCAAGTGTCACTTAAACAGCCCCGTTTGGGACTTTGGAGTTCGTGAGTCCATAAATACCCCTGGCCACGCCAGGTCTCCCGGGTCTTTCGTCCCTGCCCTGCAGGCGCCCTAACAAACTGTGGGGAAGTCTGTGACATGCCTCTGACCCTGCCCCACATCCAGCCTGACCTCGAGACACTACAGGCCAGTGGGGAGCGTCTACCAGCCTGAGGTGGGCGCCCGGGGGTACCGAGGGCCAGGCTGAGACCCAACAAGGCTCTGGCCACATCCTGCTGCTGCAGAACTAGCAGAGATCTCAGTGTCCTCACGTCCCCAGGCTAGACAGACGGAGGGTCCCCGGAGGGCACAGAGAAGCAGAAATCGTTGTGCAAGAAGCTGACGAAGGGCAGCGGGACCAGGAAGCAGAGGAGATGCCTCGGGTTTCCATGGGGACGGCTGCGTGTGGAAGGGCCCACCTCCCGAGCCCAGTGCATCCGTGCCTCAGAGAGGTCACCACTGGGCTGTGCGCCTACTCTCCGTGGGGCCTGTCCCGCCCCCTCGAACGGGCTCTGAGGAATCGAGGAGAAGTCTGGGAGGAGTTTGTGCCTCCTCAGTGTGCCCTTCCTGCAACACGAGGGGGTGGGCAGCAGCTGCAGTCTTCAGGGGCCCCCAGGTGGGCCTGCTGAGATGTGAGCCTCTGGTGCACCCTCCCCCTGCCCCAGCCCCTCCCAGGTACCTCCTCTCCACCGTGAAATACAGGCATGGGGCTGACTCAGTTCCAGGGGCCCATTGCCCACAGCAGCATATTGTGACTTGCAGTTACCAGAAAGGCCGACAGTGGGCTGAGTTTATTTTTCTTACTAAAACTCTTTGTCCATCTTAGGATACAAAAAAGACAGTAATTTTTAAGTTTTTGGAAGTGAAATATGCATGTAACCCGTGAAACAATAATAATGAGGTGTGTAAATAATAGAGAAAAGAAGAATGAAGGAAAACTTAAGCAACTTAGTGAAAGGCAGAAGAAAAAGGCAAAGAAAATCAATGGCACAAAAGAAGAGAAAAATAATTAAATATGCCAGTGATTATAATAATCATGAACACATTAAACTTGCCAGTTACAAAACAATGATTTTAAAAATCAGGCTGTAAGAAATCCAGCTGTGTAGTTAAATGTATATAATGACAAAGAAAGCCCAGAGAGGAGAAATAAATAAAAGATGAACCAGACAATTACTTAGAAATACTAATACCATCAAGACAGACTTTCCGGAACAAACATCGTCTGCCATCAGATGCTTATTTCATGATCAGAAACAAAACAAGTCACCGAGAAAGCACAATACTCCTGGACGTGTATAAAGCAAAACAGAAATCACTGCAAAGAAAACTGAACATTCCTCCCCGACAGGAGGTTTCAGGCCTGACTCCCAGAAACAGCGGACACAGCAGGGAACAAACAGTGAGGGCGAGAAGACTTTGGGGGCTCAGTTCACCAGCCTCCCGGCAGGGGCACCGAGCCCCCGCCCCCCCGTAGGAGCGCCCTGGGCAGCTGCGTCCTGAGGGGAGCCCTGCAGCGGGCTCACAGTCCCAAGTGCTGACCTTCCCTTCCTGTGACTGGCTCGGACGTGAGGGGGTGAGTGAGGGGGGTTCGTGGCAGCCGAGGAATCTTGGTGTCTTCATCACTGAGAGGTGGGGGCCTTGCCGAGGGCTGGGGCGGATGGCCGGTGGCCAGGAAACCAGCCCCGTGAGGCTCTCTGGCATAAGAACATGGATTTGCTTAGACTGCATTTTTTTTAATTTTTATTTTGTGGGGATAGTTAAAGGCTAACGCAACTCCCTCGCCTACGAAGCAGCTTCTCAGTGCCTCTGCCATCCATTGAGAGCTCGGGACTAGCCTGCCCATCTGCCTCTCGCCGATCCGCAGTCGACGTTTTCAGTGCAGTCTGTGGCTGCAAGGCTTCGTGGCGGAACCAACAAGTTTCTGCCGTCGCTCCCACAGGGGCATCCAACCTGCAGCCTGTGGGTCACATGTGGCGCAGGATGGCTGTGAATGTGGCCCAACACAAAGTCGTAAATTAACTTAAAACACTATGAGATTTGTGTGTGTGATTACATGTCACAATGTATTTAACATGTGGCCCAAGACAACTCTTCTTCCAGTGTGGCCGAGACGCCCAAAGCTTGACCCCCCGTGAGAGGGTGGATCCCAGACCCCACCATGATCGGAACGGAAAGCTCTTTGGCCGCATGGGAGCCTGTCCGCTGAGAGCCCCAGGACTCCCTGGCACGCACTCAGCTGGGCGGCATCCGAGGACTCTGCCTGGGGCCGCCCTCGAGAACCGAGGGACCGGCCGCAGTTTCCTCCGGGCCCTGTGGCTCCCTGCGTGCCACACGGCGGTTTCCCAGCCTGCCCGTGCCGCCCAACCCAGGGCTCATTCCCTGACGCTGGAAGCCGCTGTGAAATTTTCCTGCTGCTCACCTTCCGACCCCGAGTTTTCCACAGGATGGATTGGGTGGGTTAGAAATGCCAACCTCTAACCACAAAAATGTCACATTTTTTACCAGGAAATTTTCCCCTACATCAATTCATTCACTTTTTGTGGATTTTTAAACTGACAGAAAGAAGGAAACAAGCTGTCCTTGGCTGGTTTCTGGTTCAGGCCTCACCTCAGCTTCTCTGCCCTGAAGCAGAACGACATGACTTTGCAGGTTAGATGCCCGCCCAGGCCAGGCTCTAGCACGATGGCTGTGTGTGTCTGTGTGTGTCAGTGTGTGCCTGTGTGTGTCAGTGAGTGTGTGCCTGTGTGTTAGTGAGTGTGTGCCTGTGTGTCAGTGAGAGTGTGCCTGTGTGTGTCAGTGAGTGTGTGCCTGTGTGTCAGTGAGCACATCTGTGTGTGTGTGAGAATGTACCTGTGTATTCCTGTATGTGTGTCTATGTGTGAGAGTATATCTGTCTATGCACACTCTCTGTGTGTTTGTGCGTGAGTGCATGTGTGAATGTGTCCCTGTGTGTTTGTGTGTGACTGTGTGTGTGAGATGCACAGATTACATGGAATGTACATAATTTGAAGAGACATGGAGGGTAGGGCTGATTACAATGCGTCTCTTCCGCAGTGGGAAAAGTCACAGATTGAATTATCTGCATAAAGATGTGACAACACGATAAAATTAGATGTCTTTTACATAAGCTGTCACAGTGATTGGTGTCCCCAGTCTTGCCCCCTCAGGTTGTAGAATGGTGTCATTCCTGGGGGAGGTGGAAGTGCAGTTCCCACCTGCCAGCATCACCGTGTGCACCTGGCTCCCAGCTGAGCCCCGGGAAGGGGGGCAGGGCGTGCGGATCCGGGAAGGGGGCAGGGCATTCGGAGGAAGTGCAGCCACATGGAGCAGGCAGCTGCCGGGGGCCCAGGTGCTCAGGCGAGGGGCAGGCCCCGGTGTCAGGAGGAGGGACCAGCATCAGAGCCAGGTTCTGAGTGTGCGCCCACCCGACCAGAAAGGGGCTCGGGGTTCTGCGGAGGGTTTTGCTCACGTTGCAGACAGGAACACACTTCACAGTTCGTCTTGGAAAAAGCAGATCTGGGCAGAAAGCTCCCGCCCCCAGGGTGCAGGCAGGCGCCAGGCCCAGACAGAGTTCTGTGCACAGTGCTGCCCCCCCAGCCTTGCCATTTATAACACCGAGCTGCCAGATGCAAAGGGGCCTGCGCGTTGTGCTCCTCCAAGTGAGACTCCAGTCTTGAGAAATTAATCTGGTGTTCCTGCTTTGAAGCTGAAATCTGCATATTGCAAATTCAGGACTGGCTGCCTCTCCTCATTTCTTTGTCTGTGTTCTTGCATAACAGAGCACGCTTTCCCAGGAATAGATGGTAAAACGTTCACATCACGGGCAGAGTAGATTCCTGCCGAGGCAAAGAGCTTGCTTCTGTGGAGGAGGGGGATGGCTATCAGCCGGCTGCTCTCCGACGGCGACGTTTCCGCTGGAGGCCACGCCAATACGACGGGGAAGGGGGTTTACGGGGAGTGAGAAAGGCACTCGAAGGCAGCGAAGTGCTGCTCGCGGTGAAGGGAAGCTCGCATCCACGTGTCCTGTCAGCAGTACGCCACCGTTGTTTGGGGGAAACGGAAGACTGAGTGGATAGTCGTTTCCTCAGCCCTGGGTTTGTTCAGGGACCGTTCATGCACAACCGCCGTGCGTCGGGCACAGTGCTGGGGCTGGAGAAGACACAGGCACGGCCGGCCCAAGCCTGTCCCTGCACAGAACTCGAATCTGGATGGAGCCTGACGTGGTCATGGCTCTGATGACTAGTGAGACTGTTGACACGTGGTGGGTGCTGCGATCTCAGAGCTGAGGAGCTCAGGGGAGGTGGGAGGAGGAGGCTCAGGGCTGCACCCGCGGACAACGCAGGAGGCCTCGCAGCAAAGGAATGTCGCTGGGCAGGGTTGCCGGGGACAAGCTCCTGAGGTCAGCAGTGCACCTTCGTGCTGGTCTGGGGGACTGTCCACGGTTGCTCAGCACCAGCGGCCTGTGGTGACAGATGCCCCTCACAGGCGGGGACGCGGCACCGGAAATCACCTTCGCTAGCTGGCCGGGCTGAGGCTGGGCTGTGGGGTGCCGTAAAGATCAGACTGATGCGGTTGGTTAACGTTCAGGTCAACTAATCAGATCGCAACCAGATTGAAACACCGGCTCCAAGTTCATGCGGAGGCTCCTCGGACAGGCCCGGCCTGGTTTCTCGTCTCTGAATGGGGCCCTTCCTTCACCAGCCGGGCGGTCTTCCCGGGTCTGGCACAGATTCTCACCTGCAGGTGATGTGTCCTCAGGGCCCCGCTTGGGGCCCAGAGACCCAGCCTCGGCCTTGAACCCTGGCCCTGTGAGCTGGGACTGTCTGTGGCTTAGACGCCGCCTCAGCTCTCTGTTCTAAAGATGTTCCTTTCTTCTTCTCATGTCTGAGGGTCAGTTTTGAAATGGTGTCCACCGGGGAAATCTGTTCAGTCTCTGCCGTCAGCTCCGGAACATTCCCTCTGGTCTGGGGTCTTGCTTCTCCACAGCGATGGCTACCCTCCAAGGACCACCGGACCCCGGAGTCCTCGTCACCTGCCCCCAGCTGCAGTGTGTAAGATCCCTCTGCCCTGGGTCACAGCCCCTGGGAGTGGACAGCAACTCTGACCCACTGCCCGCTGGCTCTGTCGCTGCAGACGCTGTGTTCTGCCTTCCAGGCCCAAATCCCCTCAACAACAGGACCAAGGCTCCCCTTGTCAGCTGCCACCCCTCACTGGTGTGCTGTGCTGTTTTCAGGGACACTCGCTCAGCCCCACCAAGGCGGGCAAACGAAGCGGCGTCACGCCACACCACGTGTTCCTGAGTGGCCGTCCCTCCACCCCGCCCTCTGGCTGCATGAGCTCCGGGACAGAGGGGCTCTCTCAGCTGCCTGCCCCCTGCCCCCGCCCCCAAGGTGAGACCTGGACTCAGCTATTAGTTATGTCTCTTTGAGCCCTAAGGGATCTTCAGAACAAGACATTTCCCTTTCTCCTCTTCCTGTTCAGATCAAGACACCCTGGCTGGGAAGGCCTGGCCCCCTGCTGTGCAGGGGAGAGGTGAGGGGGCTCCAGGCCCCCCATACCCCAACTCATCCCCACTTGCCATGCCCAACTGGGCCCTGGGGCCTCACCCGCCGTCCTGGGTCTGGCAAACTGCAAGGACTTAGTAAGTATTTGCAAATAAATTAGTAAAGCCCACTTCGGGTACAAAGAACATACCTGCTGAGCTCTCAAGATACAGGCTCCATCCCTATCCCCTTTACTGTCTCCTTCTCATTCACGCCAGGCTTCTCGGGCAGAACCTACTGGAAGGTGAGTGGGGAGGGCACCGCCACGCCTTCGCAGGGAGACTGGCTGGGCCTGTGCTGGAATCCGTGGAGGGGAGCTAGTGAGTATCTGTCTTTTTCGCTTTGCCTCAGGCCAGTCAGCCCCGTGAAGTGCCGCGTTCTCCTTCACTTGAATGCTCGCTGACACGCCAGCGCACGCAGCTGTCCGGGTTTGCCCGTTTGTGAGGAATGACACTCATCTGCTCTGCGCACAAGCATCCTGCCCCCGAGACACGTGGGTGCGAGGAAGGGACAAGAGCTCAGTGTCTGTCCGAGGGTTGGCGTTTTATAGAGTCCCGTCGAGCCCGAAGCAGAGCTGATTTCCTGGCTCCTACCTGACACTCTGACCATGGTTTTAAGACTTGACTGTTTCAGACCAGTTTCAGGGTCACATCAAACTGGAGGGGAGGGTGCACACATCTCTTATGTAGCCTCTGTGCCCCCCATTACCAACACTTCCCACCAGAACGGGGCATGTGTCACTGTGGATGGACCTTCAGTGGAATGGCATCACCACCCCAAGTCCACAGCTCGGGCTGGCGTTCGCTCTGGGTGTTGCGGGTTCTGTGGGTTTGCACCGGTGCGTCCCCACATCTGTCCCCGGTGACAGCGTCAATCACGGTATTTACACCTCCTTAAAACTCCTCGGTGCTCTGTGTCCTCGCACCTTCCTCCCGCCCAAGCCCCGGCCACCTCTGATGCTCTAGCTGCCTCCGTGGCTCCGCCCCTTCTGAAGGTCACGCACTTGGGGTCACCCAGCAGTGGGCTTTGCAGAGCGGCTCTCTCACTCAGTCACACACATGCAAGGTCCTCCATGCCTTTGCATGACTTGAGAATGCTTTTCTTTTTAACCCCAAATAATGGTCCATTAAACAGAGGGACCACGGTGTATTTACCCATCGCCTACTGAAGGCCGTCTCGGCGGCTTCCAGGTTTGGCGGTTGTGAACAAGTCTCCATGAACACCTGTGTACTGTTTTTCCGTGGAAATAACTTTTTATCTCCTTTGGGTGAGTGCCAAAGAGCACAGTTGTTGGCTGACACGGTAAGACGTGTAGTTTCATGAAAAACTGCCACACTTGCCAAGAGTCTGGGCCGTGTTTTTCCACAGTGGCCGCACCATTCACTGCCCCCACCGGCAGTGCGTGAGCGTCTCCCGTGCTTGACGTCCTCGCCGGCGTCCAGTGGTGCCGTTGCTCCTGGTGGTGGCCATTCTCAGAGGCAGTGGGAGCTCACTGAGGCTTTAATTTGCCTTTTCCAAACAATACAGGATGTGGAGCATCTTTTTAAGTACTCATCTGCCATCTGCATTCCTGCTCTGATGCGGTGTCTGTTAAGGTCTTCGGCCCACTTTTTAATTGGGTCAATGGTTTTCTTCATGTTGAGTTTTAAGAGCTCCTTGTGTGCTTTGGATAAAAGTCCTTTATCGGTTGCGTTTCCTCCCAGTGTGCAGCCTGTCTTCCTGTTCTCTCCCCATTGTCTTCAACTTCAGTGAGGTCCAGCTTACTGATCATTTATTTCGGGGATCGTGCCTTTGGTGGTGTGCATGAAGGTGGTCGTCATAGCCAAGGTCATCTACGGTTTCTCCTCTTTATCTTCTAGGAGTCCTGTGGTTCTGTGGTGACGTTTTGGTCTCCGATCCATTTCAAGTTCATTTCTGAGACCAGTTTAATGTCTGTGTCCAGGCCTGTTCTATTGCATGTGGATGTCCAGTTGCTCGCACACCATTTGTGTAAATATTGACCTGCTGAAGGTGTGGCCTTACCCATGGTGGCTAGCACAATGCTTTTTGCAGTATAAATACTTGTTATTGACTATTCTCCTAACTCATTCTTCTGATAGCCATTTTTAAAAAGACCTGTGGTATTGAATAACCCAACTGGGCAGTTACTCAGCTGTGTCTGCACCGTGTTGGAGTAGCTGTGGTTGAAGCCCTTGTCTTTAGATCAGTGACGACTTCTCAGTGCGCTGACAGTGTCGGAGCCAGACTAACCCCACCTGTGGCTCCGGGGGGCCTGCCCAGCTCCTGCAGTGTCTCAACTGCAGCCGATACCCATTGACCACTTGCATCTGGGGAAGAACCACGAGCGGCATTTACCAGACTTGCATTTTCTCAGGCCTCAGCCACATTCGTGAGTCCGGATTTCTGGGAGTCAGACGGGAACTGACTTTTCAAGAAACATCTCCTGGTGACTCTTGGCAGAGAAAAATGCAAGAAGCGTTTTCCTGGCGAAGCACATTCCCTTCCAGGATTGCATCAGGGCTGACCTTCGGGTCTGGAGCGGGGCCAGAACCGGAAAGCAGATGAGGGAGACAGTTTTCTCATTATTCTCAGCTTCTGGCGTCCAAGGGCTCAGCATCAAAAAGTCTCCGCCCACTCTGGGCCAGCCCCGTCCCCCCAGGGAGGGACTGCTCTGGGGCATGTTCTGACCCTGCAGCTGTTAGGGGAAGCTGAGTAACCAACACAGTGTTAACACAGAGAATGCTTAGACTATCCATGATCAAGGAAAATACATTCAAACGTGCTTGGCATTGAATAAACAAGCGCCGCCCTCAGATGCCCAGTTTCTCTGAGGGAAGGCAGCCGAGCAAAGCACCTGGCCCATGGGAGACGTTTTGTGAGAGCTGAGAGTGAACATGCACACGGAGGGATCCTCCGGTCTCTCCCGATCAATACTCTGATCCCCAATGATCACTGTTCTCTAATGCGCAAAAATACCAGGGAATTCAAAAGTGACATTTGACAGAAAGGGGAATAGACTAGGTTTTACAGCAACAGCTAGTGTGTTATCCTACTTGTTTTCAGTCCTCGACCTTGTTTCCCATGACAGCAAATCATATAATCTACTCGCTGACACTTCATGTTATCCACATCTAAAAATGCGAAGAGTGGTAATAAAATGGATTAAACTTACTGGTGCTACATGAATATATATGTACAGACATACATATGCACATATGCAAAAATGTATGTTGGGGAGAAATGTCTGCTTTACTATTTTTCATAAAACATTATCTTCATGGATCTTCTGAAAGTTAAAAAGGAAGGTAAGTCTCTGCAATGGGGTGTGCATGGCACCCTTCGGGGTGACCTCGCCCCACTCTCACGTGTTTGGCCCTGGCCGATGTGCTGGCACGCACGGCAGGCTGGAGGGGACAGCTGGTGAGAGCGGTGTGCAGGGGGACCATCAGCTCCTGGAGCTGCAGGCCTCGCTGACCTTGGAGAGCAGGGAACGCACCCCTCCCTCCTGCTGCAGCTCTGGACTGAGCCCTGGACGTTGGAGTTAAAGAAAAGTAATTGGCCTTTCTAATTAATAAATAATAATAATAATTGCTGATGATCAGAGTTCAAAGAATGATGTTCCCTACCAAAGAAGAGTGAAATTGGAGGATTTACACTCTCAGATTTTAAGTTTTACTCTAATCTGCAGTAATTAAGGACAATCTTAAACTGGCAGAAAGACAGAGACTTTGATCAAAGGGACCGAAGAGAGGGCGCAGCACATATAATTATGTGGTTTTTGAGAAAGGAGCCAAAGGAATTCAGTGAGGAAAGGAAAGGCTTTTCAACAAACATGTTGGAGCAACCACATAACTATATTTTAAAAAAATGGACTTTGGTTTCTCTTTCAGAGCACACACAGAATTTATTTTAATGTGGGCCCCAGACCTTCACACAGATTTCACAGACCTTCAGAAATGCTGAAATGAGCAAACTTCCAGAACTGTGCTGCCTGATACCTTGGTCACTGACCACATGGAGTCATTGAACCCTGGCAGTGTGGCCAGTCTAAGTCCAGACGGGCTACAGAAATGTGAAATACACGCTGATTTCAAGGACAGTATGAAAAAGAATGCAAATTTGCTCATTGATAATGTTTACATTGATTATATTTTGATGTTGGGTCAAGAATTAATTATTAAAAGGAATTCATCTGTTTCTTTTTCCTCGTGTTTGATGTTACTACCAGGAAACTTAAAATCACACATGTGGCTCCCGTCTGTGACTCGTTACACTCCCACCAGACGCTGCTGCTGCAGAGGGAGAGGTAGGCAGGGGTCTTCACATCCCCCAGTGCGGACACCACCAACCACACAGGACAAGTGACAGCGTGGACGTCACCTGCATGAGCGCTCCTGCTAGGACACTGAGAAGGGTGCACAAGGACAAGCCACAGGCTGAAGGAAACCACTCAACAGGCAAAGGATTGCGTCAGAATAAATGTAGAACTCCTGTCAATTAGTAGGAAAAAGACGAGCGACCATAAGGAGACAATGAGACTGAGACTCCAGCAGGCAGGTATTTCACAGGACAGGTGAAGGGTGGATGGGCGGGCGAAAAGGTGCTGCAACACTGCTGGTTGTCAGGAAATGCAAATTAACTTCATAACGAGCTCATGCAAATACAGGCCACGGTTTCTGACAAAAGCGACACAATGAGGAAAAGACAGTCTTTTCCAGGGACCATGCTGGAACTCCTCGGTGCTGTGCAGGTGGAGTGAAGGTCCCGGAGGAGGCCGCCGTCTGGCCCCCCGCACCTGGGAGTATGCCGGGTGCTGCAGCAGAGGGCCGTCACGGTTACAGGCGGGGCGAAGGTTGCTGGTCAACTGACATAATCATCAAAAGAGTTTCACCTGGAGGCTCAGGTGGGCGCAATGTGGTCACGAGGGCCCGGAAGTGGGAGGAGGGGACAGAGAGAAGCCCCGGAGGAGGACCCAGAGCGGCCTTGATCATGGAGGCCGAGACCAGAGCCAGGCGCAGGTGCCCCCGGGGCTGGACGAGGTAGGGAAAGCGGTCCCCGTGGAGCCTACGGGCAGAGCAGCACAGCCGACGCCCGAGTCTCACCTGGCTCAGGGGCCTGGACCCCGGGACGGGGCTGTGTGTGTGCTGTTCGAACCCACTACGTTGGGGGCGGTGTTCGTTACAAGAGAAAATAGGAAACCCACACAGATGCCTACGTGCGAAAAGGGGAGTTGGCGGGAATTCTAGTCCTCAAGACCGTACAGCCCAAGTTCGCCACGTGGACAGGTCACAGGGACGGCACGGGCGCCTTGCGTGGGGCTGCCCTGTAGCGACCCCTGTGGCAACAGGTGGGAACTGCACCAAAGGGGGGGTTACTTGGTGATGCGTGTGAACGTCGAATCACTGCACGTACACCTGACATGGGCTGGATGCTACCCGTCCATTATGCTTCAACTTAAAAAATAATGCAAGCGAAACTGTGCACTCTGAAGACTTACACAAACGTGCACGGCAGCTTCATCACACCGCTGAAACAATGCAAACGTCAGGCCCAGGGAAGCGGAGGAACAAACCTTGCTGCGAGCCTCTGTGAATCACTAGGCAGCAGCAAAAAGATGAGGCTCAGACACCTACAGCAATGCGGATTAACCTTAAAAACGCTGGACGGAGCCACAGAGGCAGACAGGCGTGCTCCGTGGTTCTGACGGCAGGCCCCTTAGGAACAGGAGGAACCCAGCGGTGAGTCGCGACCCCACTGCGCTCCCCGACATGCGGCGGAAGGCATCTCGCTGAGACACCTGCTATCTCCGCGGGGAAAGAAGGCTGTTTTCAGACTCTTCTTCCAACGGGTAGCAATTAGCAAGAGTGGAGGAGGAGGAGCTGCCCTTGGGTCTGTGCAAAGGAAATCCCCGCGGGAGAATATCCTCGCTTTTATTATGATGATTATTTTTTAAAACTCGATGTGGCTCAATTATGTTCAACAAAACTGAAGCCAATTGTTGGAGATTTTAAAAAACCCCATTGATCTAGCCTAACACACACAGGCAGCCTGAGCACTTAATGTTGAAATTCACTTATTTATTTGCAAATATTGTAGATCTCCATTTTGCGAGCATGTACGTGTCTGTGTGCTAATTTATCATTCCTTGGGGTGGGGGTCCCCTACCCAGTCTGGTTGGTTCCCAGGGAGTAAACGGAATGTGGTGGCCACCTCCCCTGTGACCGACCACGTAAATGTCCAAGTCACCTGCGTTCCCTCATGTCCAACGAAGCATCAACTCCAGGGGTGCGGGTTTGTTTCCACTCTGCTCTTATTCTGTCCTTAAGATCCTGTAGAGTTTGAGATCTGCTGGTCGTTAGCACAACTCAGAGGGTGATCCTACTTCCCTGATTTCTCATTGTTTCTCCCTCCACCCATCCGCACTATCATTCTGGCTTTAATAATGCAGTTTCTCAGTGCAGATGGGCCTGCCGCTGTGGCTGAGTTCTCGGTGGGTGAGGGCCTCTGGCCCTGTGACCTCCGGCAGGTGGCCCGGGGTTGACAACGTCAGTGCTGTGGCTACAGAAAGAACAGGGCTTCATTTCTGCTTCCTCAGCACTGATGGGAAAGGGCGAGATTTAGTTTTTCACAGAGAAGTGACCTGAGTTTCATTTGAAAGAATCACTTTGCTGGGTGAAGAGTCACCCCGGTGAGCAGGAGAGAGGGAAGAGCTGGAAGATGTTCTGTCCAAGGGATAGGACATGGTGGCCGAGCCCACATGGACAGCGCTGCAGGGAGTGAGGCCTGGTCAGTGCCGGGGTGTTTCGGTGTGGGGGGGTAGGTAGAGCCCGGAGGAGGTGCTGAAGGCCACCAAGATTGTTTTTTCTGAGGTATTGACTAAATGTTGTCTGTTTTCTGAGACATAGACCTCTGAGACGAGAGCAGGTCTGGAGTCCAGCTCTGGACATTGAACTCTGATGTGCCCCATGTGTTGAACTGGAGAGGCCAAATAAACAGTCACACAGGAGGCCTGAGTTTAAGGGAGACCAGTGTGAAAGGCTGACATTTGCAAGTCATCCCTATCTGGGTGCTGACGGGCCTGGCTGAGCTCTCCTAGCACATGGACAGAGGTCAGAGGAAGCCAGGGGACCAGGCGGGGAGCACAGGAAGCAGAAGGGGTAGAGGAGAGCTGGGCAGAACTGGAAGGGCATGGGTGCTGGCTTCACAGTGAGGAAGATGCTTAAAGAAAGGGGCAGGGTCAAGGAGCCCAGGTGAGGCAGACCCAGCTTCTCACACTGAAGATGGAGAACTGAGCAGCCTGCAACCCCCGCTGCCTTGTGCTGTTGTTTCTGAGGCACGCCACCACAACCAGCAGGCCTGATCTGACACTCAGAAGTCTCAGTTGCAGACTTGGCCTGTAGGGCAGCCCATCAGGGTGGAGCAGTGGACGAGGTCCCTGTTCAGCTCTTCCCACTGACATGCTGGGACCGGGCAGGTCCTGGTGCCTCTCAAGGCCCTGGCTCCCTCACACATAAGATGAGAGGCTGGGCAAGACTTCCTTCATTCATGTCCGTGCTGAGGCAAAACACAGGCCTACTTTGCATTTTTTTAAATTACTTTATTGTTCAGTTACAGTTGTCTGCATTTTCCCCCCACCACAGCCAAACCCACCTCCCTCCTTTGCTCCCACCCTCCCCCCATGTGTCCTTTATAGTAGTTCCTGAAAACCTTTCCCCTTCTGGCTATTGTTAGATTGTTCTTAATTTCAATGTCTCTGGTTATATTTTGTTTGCTTTTTTCTTTTGTTGATTATGTTCCAGTTAAAGGTGAGATCATATGGTATTTTTTCCTCACCACCTGGCTTGTTTCACTTAGCATAATGGTCTCCAGTTCCATCCATGCTGTCACCAACGGTAAGAGCTCCTTCTTTCTCTCTGCTGCATAGAATTCTATTGTGTAAATGTACCATAGTTTTTCGATCCACTCATTTTGTGGTGGGCACTTAGGCTGCTTCCAGCACTTGGCTGTTGTAAATTGTGCTGCTGTGAACATACAGAAGTTTGGAGGATCCACCCCTGATTATACACCGTGTGGGACTCGGGTGAGAAGGGACCTCCAAGGGGCGTCTTGCTGCAGGGGCAGCCCCTCCACTCTGCTCATCTGCCCCAGCTTGTGACAACTGTGCAGTCTGCACCCCAGCCTCCCTCCCCATCCCCGTCCCTGCGTGCCTGCCCCACACACTGCCCAGGTTCCCTGTGTGTGGAGACCACACGCTCAAGAACTGCAGATGAAAGGCTGGGCTGGCAGAGAAGCGTCAGTGAATATTTCGGGAAAGGTCTCCTCCACCACAGCTGTGCACGTGATCGCCACACACAGTAGGTCCTCTCTGGGCCTGCTGAGACTGACCAGAGGAAGAAACTGTGTGACGTGCTCATGTTTGCAGGGTTGTGGGGGCGATGGACGGAATTGGGAACCTCATGTGTAGGTTCCGTCAGACCACCTTGTGCTTTTTTTCTGGACGTGGAGGAGACTTAACGAGGTGGCTGAACTATTTCATTAGTTCATTTAGAAATGGTGTTCATTTCTATTGAGGTAACTGAAACATAAGTGCTTTAACCATGGAAAACCACGGAAGAGGTCTGGGTGTTTCCATCGAATTGGCGCTTCTGGACCTCAGCCCCACAGAGCTGGCAGGAAGGGGAAGTGCCGTGTGGAGGGGCCTCCTGTGTCCGAGGCTTCGAGCCTGGGAACCGTTGGGACCTTGGCCGGCTGAGAGCTCATCCCTGACTCCCAGGTGAGGAGCAGGTGAGGGCTCCTTGGCTGTCACTCCTTGGGGGTTACTTTGCTAAAGGTGCTCTGATTTCATCGCTCCTTGCACCGCCTACAGCACAAGGAGCTCAGGACCCCCCCCTCCCCTGCTGGCCCCCCGCTGTCAGGACAGCGGCCTCTCTTCCCCACCCCACAGGGCTGTTTTCCAGGCCTGTCCCACTGAGAGGGGCACGACTCTCTACGTACTGCCCTGCGCACCCCTCCCTCGGTGCACCAGCCAGCAGGTACAGGCTGGGAGCCCCAGGCCTGCTTCCCTCTTTCCTGTTATTGTAGTGTCTTTGCTTCTGTTTAAATTCCACCCAAATTGGAAGGAACAAAGATTAACTTTTCTCACTATTCTTGTTAGCAGGCAGTTTAATAATTCTGCAAGTGGGAGTGAGGCATGGATACACTTGTTTTTAGAAAAATAAACAAATGTTAACCTAAGGTATGCCTTCTGTTCTTAAAAAAAAATCTTTGTGTACAAACTACTGGTTTCACTTTTCTAAGTCTTGTTTAGAGTACATTTTTTAAAGACCAGTGATTTAAAAAATAATAATGGAATTTCCCATGGAATTGTATTTAACCATCAGACTACATATTCCAAAGTACTCCAATGCCTCTTGGATGAGGGACCTTAGAAATAGGCCCTGCTGTGTGCCTGCTGCTGGGACATCATCTGTGGATTTCAGACAGGGAGTGGTGACATGCTCATGCTGTATTATGTCCCCATAGTGGGCCAGGCTCCTGGGCTCCGGTTGTGACAAGGCGGCAGCGGCAATGGACACTGCCTTGGTCACCTTCAGCCACTGAGGGTGTGGCCCGGGTAGGCTTGCTGTGACCTGGAAAGTGTCTGAACTGAGACCTTTACATCCTGACGTGCCCCGTGAACTCTACTCTGGGAGAGTCAGCGTGAGCTGGAGGAAAGCGGGATTGCCTGCAGAGGCACTCACCACCTGCAGAGGCAGGTGTGGCGAGGGCAGGAAGGCTGGCATTGTGTGCATTCCAGGGTGCCAGCTCATCTGGCCGCAGAGTCACCCCAAGTCCCCACGGGCCTTGCTTCCTTGCCCGAGGCCTGTGCTGGGATGGGCCTTTAAAGTAAACGTATATTCTGTGTTTTCATTGAACCAAAGAACAAACCAAGCATAACCAGAATATGCTAGAAATGCACCAAGACAACCTTACTCAAGATGAGGCAGGAAGGGGTGATTCAAAGCAAGACAAGGTTCCGCCTGAGTCACTAAGTTCACAAGATCCAAGGGAGGGAGGCGTTCTGCAGACAGAGAACGTCCCAGCGGGAAGGGACCCCCCCTCCTATGCCCAAGACGGAAGCCACCACTAGGCTGGCATGGGGTCCCAGGATGTGTCTCCAAAACCAGAGTGTTCTTTGTTGCACTGACATAGCAGCCCCACGGAAACAGCGCCAGAAGGTCTACTGCCCCCTTTCCTACCATGCACCTAGTGGCTGCTCTCCGGCCTTGCCGGCCCGCAGCTGTGCTGACTGAGTTTATGGCCCTGTTCCCCAGGCACCTGTGGGAAGTCTTCCTTTCATGGTGCTTCGCCGTGAAACCTGGCCTCTCATGCTGCTCCTAGTCAGGGATGGTGCATTCTTTGGGTTGTAAAACCTGAGTTTGTGTTTGCTAAGGAGTTTGGAATATTTACACCACATCTATGGTTGGGAACTCAGTTTTTAGTTTCTGACCAACTGGATGAGCTCTCCAGTCCTCAGGTTGTCCGTCAGGAAGAGGGAGAGAGAACTGTGCCAGAAGAACAACTGGAGGAAGGGGTCCCTGGAAACCTTGCCTTCTGCTTCCTCCCCAGCTGTATAGCAGACAGAGCTCCCTCCATTCGACACCAGAGGCTCCAGGGGTGGGTGGGTGGCAGGGGCGCCGAGGGTGTAAACTCGAGCCTGGAGCCAGAGCGCTAGGATTATAATCCCAGCGGTGCTATCTTCCTGGCGGTGTGGCCTCCGACGTGTCATTTAACCTCTCCACGCTTCAGTTCACTCGTCTGATCAAGAAGAGGGTGGTGGCTAGGGTTAGGAGCTTCCTGGGATGGTGGCAACAGGCGAGTACACCAGCCACGGTGTTGCCACTACTCCTCAGCCTCCCCGAGCGCCCGGGTGTCTCCACCTGCCAGCAGTTGAGCTGATCGCTCCGGCTCCTGAGTCACCTCCAACCGCGACTGGCTTGGCTACAGCCTCGTCGTCCGCACTCTGCCCTCCCTCCCACCTCCAAGTCCCCAGACCCTGGCTGGATGCTACCTGGCAGATGTCGCCCTTTGAGTAGGAGGCGAACGTGCTCGTCAGTAATTACGTTACTTTCCATGCCGTGTCATAGGTCACTGAGGCAAAGGGAGGTTCAAGTGACACTTCAGTGCCACACAGCACACTCTGCTTTGAGGTCACATCCTCCTACTTTCAAAAGGGTAAGCGGGCTAACCTAAACCATCAGGACCGAGGAGTATGAGACAGTTTCCTGTGACTCACCCAGCCCAGCTGGTGGCCGAGGGGCACAAAGGCAACAGGATAAAGCGATAAATGAGTGAGATGGTGGCTGACCCTTTTGCTTCTGCTTTTCCAATCCTAGGACTCACCCTTCTTTGCCTGAATTAGGAGCAACAGTGACCAAACACTGTTTGGTTTTTGTTGATTTGTTTTTTGGGGAAGGAGCTGTTAAATCTATTTTTTATACTGATTAATACACTTGAAAATAAGCAGAACTTAGACTTTTGTGAAGTTAAAGTTAATTTTTCTCTGAACAGGTTCGAGAAGTCATTTTCTAACACGTGGCTCTGATATTCTGTTTTCAGTTTTCAAACTTAATTTTAGATTTCTACTGTGCAGTAAAATCGGAGAATTCATTGAAGGATATTCTCATTTAAAACAAACAAACAAACAAACAGCCCCGGCTGCTGTGGCTCAGTGGATTGAGTGCTGGCCTGCAAACTAAAAGGTTACAGGTTTGATTCCCAGTCAGGGCACATGTCTGGGCTGTGGGCCAGGTCCCAGTAGGGGGCACGTGAAAGGCAACCAGACACTGATGTTTCTCTTCCTCTCTTTTGCCCTCCCTTCCCCTCTGTCTAAAAATAAATAAATAAAACCTTTAAAAAAATATAAAACACAAACGAAAGACCTCCAGTGTAACCATGGGCTGGTAATAAGACTCCCAGGGCCCCTCAGTGCAGTGTGTCAGATCTCAGGACACACTTGGAGGCTTTGAGCTTGCATTTCAAATTAAACAAGGACCTTTGGAGAGTTGAACCATTTTTTCCCCCCTTAGTAAAGTACTCCGTCCTTATTCAAAGAGAAAAAAGAAGCCTTAGAGTCCTCCATGAAAGCTTCAAAGCTTCTGGAACTCCTAATAGCTCATATAAAACATCACAACAAATAAAATGTACATGGATAAGAAACAGATGTATTAGCCTGCTCTTGAAATATTTATGAACTTTAAAATTAGGAAAACTGGGAGAGAAGAGGGCTGGCGAGAGATGATAAATTGATTGTGACTGCACTACATTAGCATGTAACACAAACATTTTTCTCCCGCTGAACAAGAAAGAGCCGTTGCCGAAGGGTTCCGAAGTCTGGGTTTGCTCCGGCGTCTCTCGTGTGCGGTGGTGTTAGCTGATTCAGAGGATAAATTCTGCAGTGACTGTAACACTGTCCGAGGAAGTGTGTCTTCCTGGAGCAGTGATGTCCTTGTCTGTTCCGGTGGGCTCCACACGGAGCTCTGCTCTGCTGCATCACCTGACCGTCGACAGAACCACCGATGTCCGCGGTGGCACCGCTGCCTGGGCCAGCGTGCGCGGCATTCCCTGCCACTGTGTCCTGCAGATGCGGGGAAGGTATTAAAACATTTAAAAATTCTCCCCTGCTTGTGCCAACTGCTTAATTCAGCTGTGATGCTGTGACTATTGCATGAGAATTTGAGCCCAGAATCTAGGTGTGCATGTCCGAGGCCAGAGCTGAAAAGGGGGCACATTCGGAGTTGGCCCTGTTGTTCTTGGGGGCGTTTTTGGGCTGCTGGGCTTGCCCAGAGCCAGAGGGGCAGAGAAAATGTTGTCTGTAGCTTCTGGGCTCTCGCACAAGATGGTGGTGTTGCTCGGTCATGAACTCCGAGATTCCCCAACACACATGAGAAGTCAGAAGTGTAGACACCCCTGGGGCTGCAGACGCTGAGAGGGGCCCAGGGGTCCCACAAGGGTTTCAACCCAGGCTCTGCTTCCTGCCCCCTTACCCCCCCCCCGAAATCCTCGGGGTTGGAACAGTCCAGACCAAGCGGAATGTGGGGAGTGGCAGGCAGGCCCCCCAAACGCACTCTGCTGAACTGATTCCCCTGAAAAGCAGCATGTGCAGAAACAGGACCACACCTGTGGTCCACACCTGTGGCCCCTGTGGACCACACCTGAGGGGCCAAGGACAGACCCCCCCAGAGGGAGCACAGCCGTCCTCCGCATCCTCCTGGGGGGCGGCAGCCGGGGGAGGCAGACGCTGCAGGACAGGGGCCTAGAAGGGGGACGTGCCACCGCAGGCTCTTGTCTCAGATGCTTGTTCCTCCGTCTGCTCCTCTCTGGACCCCGCGCCTCTCCTCACAGCCGGTCTCAGCCACTGCGGGGCCCCATCCCCTTCCTACTGAGACGCTGTGGATGGGTCCACGTGCCTGAGGCTCACGTCACACATGTGCCAAGCACAATTTAGTAAGAGATGTTGAAAACTAGACACCAATCACTTTTGTGAATACATATGCTAAGATTCTGAATAAAACATTAGCAAGCATTAACAGAAAATAGATGGTCTTTTACCTCTGAATTCTGAGCCACCCCGGGGGATTCATCCCCCTGGGCAGCGGCTGAGCCAGCACGAGGAGCACAAGCCCTCAACCCCGTTTCCCCTTGGTTCCTCTCCGTGTGGGGTCTCAGCTGAGCATCATGAAGGGTGGAGGGGTGGCAGGACCTGCAGGGGCCACTGGCCACACTGCCTCCCACCATACCACGGGGGCTGCCCGAGGGAGTCACTCTCAGTGACATCACTGGAACCCTGTCCTCCCCTCTCAACTCAGCTCACGGCCGTTGTGTTGCTGATCCTGTGGCTGGTCTGAGTCTGCCTTGCTGGGAACAAGAGGCGCCTCTGGGAGCAGCTGCCTGCTCAGGAGGGGCCTCCAGCCTCTCAGACACCCCTCCCCCCACCTGGCGGCCCAGGCAGCCTCAGCAGCCCAAGTGGCCAGGTGACCCAGGTGGCCCAGGCATTCAGGCAGCCCAGGTGACTCCAGGCAGCTGCACTCAGAGCTGGGCGTTCACTGTGCCTGACACCCTCCACCCTTTGTGGCTGGTGCTCCAACTGTGAGGTTAGCCTGGGATTGAACTCATCACCAGATCGACTATAAAGCTTCCAGTGTCGCCCATCCCCGCTCGCCCTTGTGTGAAAGGCTCTTTGCCAACTGCAGAAGCCCAGTGCCATTCTCTTCCTTTCCGAACTTTGTCCGTCTCATCTAGTCGTTGCAGGTAATTGAGTCATCCTGACTCGTCTGTCTGTCTCTCACTGTCCCTCTTTCCTTCGTCATGCCGGATTCCCTGGTCCTAACTTCTCAACCTCGTCAGTATGTAGGGGCTGCGTGGTGTCCAGGGTCACATTACTCAGTGGCCTTTGGCCGCACGGCGGGAGGTGGGGAGCTTCTCCTCCCTGTTTTCTCGCGGCCCCTGGCTGGGGCTGTGTGTTCCCTGGGTCGGCCCCAAGGACTCCCAGCCCCAGTTCATGCTCAACTGCTTCCCCTTTTCTCTCATCTGCCAGGCGGTGTGTGTGAGACTGGGGTGTCCCACTGCGGCCCAACACAAAGTTGTAGGTTTACTTAAAACATTATGGGATTTGTTTGTTTTCTTTAGTGTTTGTGTGTCGAACTGGTGGCCCAAGACAGCTCTCCTTCCTCCAGTGCGGCCCAGAGATACTGGAGGCTAGACGCCTCGTTTCTGTCACCGTGGGTCGTGATGTGCAGTGGAACCCCCTCTGAGGTGGTTTTCACTGCCGAGGGTACCGGTGCAGGGCGTTTATCCTGTGTGTGTGGATCACAGTGATGAGAAGTCGGAGATTAAGATAGGGCTTTGATAAACAGATAGGCGGTCCCTCTCCGTGATAACGTGATAACGTGTGATGATTAGGCCCTGAATCACAAATGTGGGTTGCAGGCACTGCTCCCCCATGCCGGAGCTCGGTCAGGGTCGGTCTCCTCCTTCCTCCCCTCCGCAGTGACGCGTCCTTCTCTGGGCGGGTTCGGGTAGCTTGGGGGCCACGTCAGTGAGCCTCAGTGCCCCTGGTGCTGCTGCCCTCTGTTCCCGAAAGGGTGCCCTCCCCAGGCAGGGGCTGCCAGCCGGCTTCTGTGCGAGTGCCCCTCACGGAACACACGCTCGGTCCCGGCACCCTGGTCACGACGAGGCTGCGCAAACGTAACTATTGTCACCCTGGCCGTTCAGTGCACAATAGGAGAAAGTAGCAGTGATTCAGTTTGTTCTCCGAGTCCTCCCCCTCCTTTCCTGGATTACCTCTTTTCTCTCTTCAGCTCCACCTGCATGCTCAGGCTGAGCTCTGAGTTCTCACACTCAGCCCAGGTGGAGGGGAGGGCTATGGGGGCTGCGGCCAAAATGGCCGGTGGAGATTTGAGTTGTGAGCGCGCCTGCCATTTGAATGGCCCCGAGTAAGTTGTCTGCCTGCGCTGGAGCAGCCCACCGGCCCTGATGGAAGCTGGGGCCCTGGGGCGCTGCAAGGGACGCTCTCGGTCTGCAAATGTGGCCAGGCTGTAGGGAGGGGACTCTTTCTTGGGCCCTGAACATCCGGCTGTTCTTGATGATGCTGGAACCTCGTCAACGTGTCCCTAATGATTACAACATTGCGAGCCCTTCCCAAGACTCCCTGAAAATCGGTGGCTGGGTCAGGTGACTGTGGAGTCTCCTGGGCCATGTGTCCCCATGTCTCTCTCTCTCTTTCTCTGCATGTGGAGCTGGGATCCAGTCCATCTGTCTCTGAGCTGAAGGTGCCACCATGCTGAGCTCAGCCACAGCCAGGGAGTCCGAGGAGCCTGGGGTGGTGGGGTGGCTACACCAGGGCAGGGGTCCCAGCTCCCCGAGCGCTGTTCCCCCAGGACCTCAGTCCTGCAGCCGTGACCTTCAGCATGAGATAGTGTTTGGATGCTGTGGAAGGCATGGCTTCTGTTAGAAGGGGACACAGTGGCATTGTCCTGCCTTTCAGCCCTAATGACTGTGTTTTCCTTAGAGATGTGGCTTGGAGGGGGCAGCATCACCGATCCTTGTTTGGCAGCCATCCGAGGTGAGCTGATGTCATTCTCCTTAATGTGGCCCAGGCTGCACGTTCAAACCCAGCTCTCCCGAGCACCGGGGTGCGGGCAAAAGGAAGTACACTATGACACCCCAGACCATGCAGACTGGAAAGCAGTCAAGGCCCCCTGGGCATTGATGCCACCCTCCTTCCCCCAGGCCGCTCTCAAGGGAAAAAGGAAGGATCATCTTGCTCCTTGAGATACATGTGAGGTTCTTGACATCCAGACCTACGAGACCTGGATGTGGAAACCACCAGGTTCTCTTAGTTTTGTCTTCTTCTGAGGAGAAGGGGTTTTGTAAAGAAATAGGAAAAGCCTCCAGGTACCCATTGCAAACTCTCTTGCCAGCTCTGTGGAACCCAAACTCTCTCCTTTGATCATGGGCTCCTGACCCCAAACACAACAGACTGAGAACGAGGGGGCAGGGCAGCGAGGGGGGCCTGATGAAGATGATAGACTACACGCAGCAGGGGGCCGGCGGCTGCCAGGCAGGGAGAGTGATGGAATTAACCCCACGCCAAAGAGGTTTACAGGTGTGGGCCAGTTCGGTTATTTCTACAACCGTTTGCACCGAGTAGTATCTCCACTCACCAAAGAGGCAGGGAAGCCAAAGACGGAACCACTGGGCCGAGTCCAGGGGGTGGGGGCCGT
Source organism: Tonatia bakeri (assembly GCA_004024845.1). Taxonomy (NCBI): domain Eukaryota; kingdom Metazoa; phylum Chordata; class Mammalia; order Chiroptera; family Phyllostomidae; genus Tonatia; species Tonatia bakeri. The sequence goes on from PVIA01004679.1 coordinate 53,178, forward strand.
CACTTCCCACCCGCCCGGCAGGTGGTGGAGGGGCGACCACACGGCAGGGGCGCCTGGGGCCCAGCCGAGGGCTTGCTTTGGAAGGTCTGCACCTTGGTGGTCACTCTGCTGCACGTGCACCACCGTGTGCCTGCCACACTCGCACACCAATGTGGGAGGCAGTCCATGTATGTCACAGGAACGCCATCGGACAGACCAGGGTGTGTGTGTCGGCTTTCCCTTCCCAGCGAAGCGTTCCAACAGGTTGCCAACCACTGTCAGAGGTTTGCTCAAGTCTGTTCAACTCACTCGCCTCGGCCTGCCGCTCCCACACGGGTGCCAGCACGGGGCCAGGGCAGCTGTAACCACGCCCCTGTCTGTCCTTGTCCATCTGTGTCTGTCCGAGTCTGTCCATGTCCGTCCATGCCAGGAGAAGTGCGCAGGGAGGCCGTGTGACCTCAAGGTCTTGCAGGGGCCCGAGGAGGATGTGTGTCCAGCCGGAAAGGATCAGCGGAGACAATTCGTGGGGGGCTTTTCTCTGGTTCTCTCTAGAGATGTCCAGAGACACATCAGAGGCCCTGCGTAAAAGAACAGGGCATGTCATGTGTGTGTCTCTCTGGGGGGGCCCCAGGTCTCCCTGGGGTGGCAGCTGCTTCATCCTTCCTCTCCGTCCTGCAGACGGCGGTGTGGGGCCCTGGCCAAGCATCTGCCTGCTGGGTTGCTCTCCCTGCCACGTGGTGTGTCCGCCAAAAACCGCAGACTCACGTTTGTTAGGAAGAGGGGAATTTAATTCTTCACTCCACTTTTCCCTCCTCTTTCTAGTCACAGTGAATTTAGGGCCACAGACCCTTCGGTCCCGGGGCTGCATTACTGTGGCGTTGCAGGCCTTGGAGGTGTGGCTCTGACCTGCTGAGGGACACGCAGGTGTGACCGGCTCCGAGAGAGTCAGCCCAGGCCGATGAGACTGTTCCGGGTTCAGCTGTGCAGAGGCTGAGAGACTCCCGTGTTTCCCTGTCTCTACCGGTCTCTCGACCACGTACTAGATGGCCAGATTCCGGGGCCTGGAGACTCTTGGCAGGATTTCATGGGACCTGCAGAGAACATTTTTGCTGTCGTCCCCGGAAAATTTAGGCTGGGTGGGACAGTCTTCATGACGAAAGAGATGTCGGTTCTAGAGCAACTTCCGACCCCAAAGTACACACGAGCGCGTGCGGCTGTGTCAAGTCTCCTGGCTGTGTCACTGCAGCCCACCCCCAGGGGCCCCGCCAGCCGCTCAGCAGCCCTTGTGCCGCCCGGCGGGGGGGACCAGAGGCCCCCACAGGGCAGCTCGGTGGCAGTCTGGGGTACCCACCAAGCAGCCTGCAGTTCACCAAACAGTCTGGTCATTGCCGTCACCTGGGAGCCCCTGCTGATCTTTAAATGAGTCCCACCCCTTTGGTGTCGCCCCTGGGAGGGTTGTTACCCCTTTGATGAGCAGCATTGCTGGGAGCCACTGCCCCAGGCCTGAGACCGGCCTGCACCTGGTGTGGCTCCCGCTCTCTCTCCAGATCACACCAGGCTACAGTGGGCGGGTGACCATCCTACGACACGCCCGCGCTCCAGGCTATATTTGTGACTGAAGGTGGTTGGGGGTGGGGCCGTGTGGGGCTCTGCAGTTTGGCTTTGGGGGTGCACACCCAGCGCTGTGGGAGTCGGTGCTGGTTTGACTGACAGCAACTGTGAACCTCATACAAGCCAGTGTTTCTCATTTTTGCTTCCTCCTGTTTTGGGGGGACAACAAGCTCTCGGGTCGATCCCGTCAGTTTGGTCCAGTCACAGGTCCGTTTAGTCCAATGGTCAGCTGACATTGATTTAAATGAACTGGCAGGTGGCCCCAAGGCCCCGGGACCTTGTCCGGAGGCTGGCTGGTGGCCTGTGGGTGAGTCTGTGCTCCGCATCCGTGAGTGTGGCAGGGGAGAAGCAGAGTGTGAACCAGAGCGAGTTCATCGGAAGGCGTGCGGGGCCGATGAGGGCAGGGCAGGTCAGACAGAGCCCTGTGTGACCTACTGTTTCTCAAGTTCCAGAATCAGCAGAGCTGCTCACAAATGAAAGGCCCGACCCTTAAACACTGAACAGATTCTCGAGTTCCCATCCACACTCGTCAGGGGCCCGTGTGCAGCCAAGGTAAAGGCATTGCTTCCAGGGGCGTGTCCCCAAACATCTCCAGGTCGGCAGCCGAGAGCAGGACCCGCTGTACCAGCAGCGCAGACCTGCAGCTCCCCGCCTCCCACCAGAGCTGAAGAACACGCCGTCAGCAGTTAGTGCCGCTTGGCACAGGCAGCGCGGTGCTCACTCAGCAGCGGGACGCCAACCGGTGTTCAAGGGGCCCAGAGGCCCGGCCCGACCCTGCTCGGCACCGGCTGCCACGGCTCACGCAGCCCGAGAAGGGCCCGGCTTTCTCCATGAAGACGAGTGGGTCTGAGGTGCTCCGAGCTTGTTCGGAAAGTGTGTATTTGGCTGACACTCGGTTCCCATCACCTCTTCCTCAGAAGGGGACCTGCCCCGAGTCCCTGGGCTGCCAGGGTGCAGGGCCCTGGAGGAAAGTGGTGAAACGACTTGCTTGTGTGTTTCTTCGCATCACAGGTTCCGTGGAAATAAATGGAAACTCTTGAGAGGTCTTCCTCGGGAAATGTTTGTGAGCCTCCTGTGCGCCGTGGTTTGCCGCCCGCCAGGACAGGACAGGCCACCGAGAGAGGTATCCACCCACGGTGGGGGGACAGGTGAGTTGCTGCTTGTCTGCCACTGCCACTGGGGCCATGTCTGCCACCCGGAGTGCATTCTTGTCACCAAACTGGCAGTTCCTGACTGCCGAGTGCGAGGGATTTTCGTGCCCGTGTCCACGTGTCTGCACGAATACCCCTCTTTCTGGTCCAGGGGCAGTCGTCAGCGCACGCCAGGCCCCCGAGCAGCGTCAGGGGTGGAAGGGAAAGCATCCGTGTGCAGCCCCTGCAGAGGGGCATTCTCTCGCGAAGCCTTTCTCTCCTGGCCGCCGCCAGCGGGTGGCTCATGCAGGCGCAGTGAGTGTGGACAGCACTGCTGCCTGGTAGGGCCTGTTGATTGGGAAGGACCCACCCCACGGGGGTCTCGGACAGAACAATGGCCAGGGCCGGTCTCAGCCAGCGGGCATGTTGGTCTGAGTGGAGGGTCCGGTCAATGCTGAGAACAGCTGTGCACAGGAACTCTGGGCCCAGCCCAGGGCCGCGTCCACGTAGCCACAGGAGAACAATCGTGTGAAGCAGGGTGACCTCATGGGCGGGCGGCTATTTCTGGCCTCAGAGCGCTCGGAGGGCAGGCTCAGGATGAGGAAGCCCCTGCCTGGGCCAGTGGGGGGCGGGTGGGGGCGGGGAACAAGTGTAAACTCAGCCCCGGTTCAGGGTGGCAGGCGGGCGGCGCAAGGCACTCTGTGAATGGGCACAGGAGGAGTCCAGGGGAGCGGGGTGTCCTCTGGGCGCCTCGGCCGCCGGCGCAGTCCTCCAGGTGCACTTTGGTTTGCTCTGCAACTCTCGTTGGGGGCAGTGAAAACCTGGCTGGTGAAGTCTCTCGGCCAGAAAACACTCCCCGCCGACCGGGAGAACCGCGTTCTTCATCTTCAGGACCGACAGCCTCCCTGTCGTCTCCAGAGCAACCTTCGGGCAACATCGGCCCTTTCCTCGCAGCCGCGCCGAGGGGTTGATGCCGGCCTCGTCTGGGTGGCCTGAGATGACCCAGACAGGCCTCAGCACAGCGTACCTGAAGCGACAGGTACAAGGAACAGTGACAGGGGCAGGTCACCCCTGCAGGTCAGCGCCTGGGACGAGGCAGGCGCCAGTGTAACAGGAGTGTCAGGAGACACACAGACGGTCCACCCCACTGGCCCCGCGGTGGGAAGGAGGGGCAGTCGCAGTCCCAAAGGGGGGACAGAGCGAGTGAAGGCGCAGAGGGGCTGAGAGAGGAGACGCCACAGTTCTGCTGAAACACAGCCCGGCAGCCTGAAGGGCAGGCGCCCGAAGCACCTCCTGGAGTTTTCCCCAAACAATCCGTCACAAGTCCCCTAACCACAAGGGCAATGCTGCTCGCTGAAGTATGGTCTGCCAGGACCAGCACTGCTGTCCCCAAAACCAGGACACAAAGTCCCCACTTCGTCCCTGCTCTCTCCTGTGCTGTGTGCGCAGGAGCCCCGTCCGGCCCTGAGCAGTGGCTCAGACGGTCCGGCCTGAGATGGGCGTGTGCCCTTTGCCACACGCCAGTGGCACCAAACACCTATGTGCACGTGCCGTGGAGTGTGAGTCGAGTGCTGGTTGTCCACAGCCCTTTTCCAAGACAGTGCGAGAAATCTCGGTGCAATTTCATGGGAAGATCACGAGACTGGTTCTGATCTTTTGTGCATGAAAGCAGAGCTCTGTGCTGCGCTCTTGTCCTCTGGGAGCATGTGGGAGAAGCTTTACAGATTCCTTACATTGAAAACAGAAGTCCCCCCACGCCCCACCAAGTACGTTAGTCACTTGTACCCAGGGGCTGGTGACAGCTTCTCTGGGGAGTCGTGGGCACCGCACAGTGAGACTCGGGACCTCAGGCCCTTCACTCGCAGACCAAGTTTATACCCAGGACAAAGGGGCCGTCTGTGAGACAACACAATTCACGCAGCAACAATGGCTCCTTGAAAACACAGCTTTGCCAGTGCGCGGAGGAAATGACATTGGTCAGACTTGGCGGCAGGCTCTGCGGTCCGGAGCCCACGAGAACCTGCGCCCACTGGGCACCGTGGGGGAGCGCGCTGTTGTGGGGCCACCTTCAGAGTGGGGTCGAGACGGGGTCCTGGCGGTGACAGAAAGTGAGCAACAACCTTTGAATGTTCTTCAGGCCACGTCGTGACTGATGGCGCAAAGAGGGTGATGAGGATGGCTCACTGGCTGTCGAAGGGTGTCTCCCATCTGGGATTTGAGTGATCTCAAACCAGGGAAAGAGAATTCAGCACTGCTAAACTTGCGAATGAGAAAACAGCGCTTCTGGAGAACTGTTTTCTTACGTGAGGGGTGCAGAGTCAAAATGGTTTCAGAGGCGTCAATGGAGGCGTCTGAGCTCCACGCAGGACCGTGAACTCAAGGGGAAGTGTGTTTTGGGCAGAAAGAGCTTGATTGTAAAAGCATCAAGGTGGATGCTCACGGATGGAAGGGACAGATGCTCCAACCAGGGACAGGGTGACCGGGAAGGAGGGGACGAGTCAGGTGCCAGTGCAGAGGGGGTGGCAGACACATGCATGGGACCCTGCGCCAGGGCTGGAAGCCAAGGGCCCCTCTGGCCCCGACACATCGGGGTTTTGCTGCTCTCAGCAGCGGCCCCGGGAGCCCCGAGGACGTCGGGGCCACAGCTCACGTCTTCAAGCACAGGACAGAACATCAGGTTCACCAGCCCGACCTCTGCCAGGGGTCTCAGGGCCAAGTCCTCAAATCCAGCAGCTCAGTCATGACCTTGGTCTCGGCAGAGCATGCCAGGATGTGTGGACATGGCCGCATCTAGGGTGTGAAGCTAGAACATGGTTAGAAATGACACAGCATTGGCCCTGACTGCCACCCCACAGAGCCCCAGGCCTCGGGACCGATGTGAGTGACCGGATGGGGCTGGGAGCTCAGGTGTTGTCCAGCTGTACCCTCATCCTCTGTGATGGCGCACGCTCCCCTCTGTCTGCCTCCAATGCCCGCAGCCTCTCCAGAGCCGGCACTGCGCCTGCACCGCCGTTTCTGTTCCAGGCTCCCGTCAGCCCAACCCGAAGCAACGTGCACGTGCCTGTGTCAGTTGGACACACACACAGGCCCCTGGCGACAGGGAGGCACAGTGTCATCCGCCCAAGGTTGCATTATTGTCGCTGACATGACGACTTGCCTTCGAAAGGATGTATGGAGTGAACGGAGTATAAATGGCTTCCCCTGTGTTTCGCCCACCGACAGAATTAGAAGTAACCGCTTGCTTTGGCATCAGGGAGCTTTGCCGGCATGTCAGGTAGCAGCCACACGAGCACAGTGCTGAACCAGACTCGGCCCGGGCCGGGTTCAGACCCAGTGCCCTTGGTCGGCCAGCTTGTCCCCAGGGAGGCCGAGACACCTCTGCATGGGGAGACAGGCGCACACCTGCCCAGCCTTCCTTCCAGGGCCGACGTGAGGGCCCATCGAGGTGCGTGCACACCTGGCATCAAATGCACAGCCGGGCCAGGGCATGCCTTCGCAGGTCCCACAGCCCCTTGCCCCTCCAACAGGCTGGGCATGTGTCTGACTTTCCAGCACTGATACTGAGAAGATGTTCCTGTTTCAGTGGGGACCAGCCACCGGGGCTGCCCCTGCACCGAGGCGACCCCACGAGCTTCCACAGCAGGAGCACTGCAGCTTCTGAAAGCCCCTTCCCATCGCACCAAAAGCTTTAATTTTGAAGAGAAACTCATGTTTTGCCAACCAAGGAAACGTGTAATCTATTATGTGCAGACAATAGAAAAATTATTGTTTGCGAGTCTCTTTGTACCTAATTCCAGGATTGCGAGGAGACGGGGGAAGAAAACGGAGTGTGGAGCAGCTCCAAGCCCACGCTTGGCCCTCGCCACCCACGTTGCAAGCTCCGGGGCTGGGGGCTGACTTCTAAATCAGGAACGGTTTCCTGCAGGCTCTATATTTGGGAGCTCGGCAGAGGAGGGTTCCCTCATGTGGAGACACGCCTTTCCGGCGTGCTCTGAGAAACCTGGAGGGGAGCTTCCTGGAGCCGAGTAAACAGCCTCGGCCCCCCGGCTGTTATCTCTCACGTCCGAATGGAGATCGGCAGCTTCGGAAAGACATCCGGCCACGGGCAGGAGCCCGGTCTCCCACGCCGCATGGGAAGGGCAGCCGCTTGGCTTTCACGGCCCACACCCCTTTCCTTGCTGCACGTAGTGCCTCAGAACGCCGTCCTTTCTGTCTCCCCGTCACAGGCTCATGGGGAGGAGACCGTATTTGTGGTGTTCAGCTCTCCTGGGCTCAGCCTGGGCTCAGCACCAGGTGTGAGTGCTGTGAGTGCCTGCTGATGGGATGAACACCCACATCGCGGCTGTGTGTGGGGGATTCACACTCAAGTACAGCGTGAACTGAATCTGTCGGAAGAGCCGAGCATGGCTACCCACTTTGCAGAGTGACCTCCCTCGGTGGCGGCCAGGCGGCGCCGCGGTGGGGAGCAGAGGTGGCTGCGCCCCCACCTGGCTGGCTCTGTGACGTGGGCCGGCTGTTGGCCTCTCTGTAGTGGGGACAGTTACAGCTCTCAGACTCTCCTCCTCGTCAGTGACGTGTGAGCAGAGGGAGAAGGACCGAGGGAGGTGAGCTGGCACCACGTTGAGCGGGCCACCGGGAGCCTCTCCACTCCAAGGGCTGAGGTGCGGCAGTCTGTCCCCTGAACCGGCTAGAGACGTGTGTCCCGAGAGAGGAGTCAGGCCTGATCTCCCCTAGAGACCTCAGGGTTCGAGCTCGGGCCACGGCTGAAATCTGAGCTGACTCCAGAGAGCGGTATTCTTGGGACTACGCGTTACAAAGGACAGGACCGTGACCATCTAACATGAAGAGGAATTTGAATCTTGGTGCATGCTCTCGTGAGCCCGTCTTCATGACCTCTGATTTTTAATTTGCGTGTACAGAAATGAGGCAACCTGGAGCCTTCCAGCTTCTCTGGACACAGATGAACACAAAGCATATTCATCAGCTAACAACCTGCTTCTCCTTAGACTTTCTCTGATTAAAACAGAAAAAAACACCACCACCCCCCAAAAACTCGCAAGAACAAATTCTGCTCAAATTCTGCTCAAATTCTACCGTCGGTGTTTCTCTCGCCTCCTGGCACAGTCAGTGGCCTAGCTGAAGGAATTTACCGTTTCATGGAGAGTCAGTGGTCAAAGACGACGCCAAGGATGAGTGCAGTGCAAAGGAGTGAGTGTGCTTTGCTCGCTGGAAGTTCAGGTGCACGTCTGTGGCGTGCTGAGTCCAGGCTCCCTGAAGCCCAGGGGCGTGCGCCCCAGACCCGATAGGGAGACTGAATTCCAGGTGGCAGTCTCTCCCCCAGGAAGCTGTCCCGGGCCGTGGGCTGAACAGCAGCAGACAGAAGAGCTGGATGTGGGGGGTGGGGCAGCTGGGTCCTGGGGGCCTTGGGGTGTGGTCTTCCCCGGGCCCTTCACCTTGGACTGCCGGCCGGGGCCGGGCCAGGACTGCTAGGGATGTGCAGAGATGGGCATTTCCGGGGTGCAGGCAAGGACAGTGGAGACTCAAACACTCAGTGGGGATTACCAGGCCTACTCTCTCCAGTCAGAGGAGCGTGGAGATCTGGAGGAAGAGGTGATTTGTTGATGTGCCTTCCACTGAAGTTCTCCAAAGTCCAAGAGGGCCTGGTCAAAACAGGCCATGGGGCTCTTCAGGCTGATGTCTCTGCCACGGAGCTGATGCACTCTGGTCCCGGAGGTGGTTCACCCATTTCCCAACTCCTCCTCTTCCGTCGCCCTGGATCCTCCTCGTTAGATCCGAGTGACCCGGGAGGGAGGCCTGTGGTGGTCAGCCCGAGTCCCCAAGGACAAAGAACAGTGGGCAGTTGGGGCGGGGTTTACCTCCTGCTAGAAGGTGGGCGGTAAAAGATGGACATGGACAGGCAGGTTAGGGATTCAGTTCCCACCGACCTCAAGGGCTAAAGGCCTCCATGGGGTTAACTCTCTGACTTAAAGATACTTCTTCACAAAACTCCAAGAATTTCTTTTCCTGTGACGTTACCAGGAATAACGTGTTTTTGGTCTTGCCCCTCTTTCAGGCCTGCGTCCACAAGGGAAGACAAATGACCTGTCTCTTTCTGTTCAAACCAGACCCTGTTCTGCTCGGCAGGGATGCATGTTTCAGTGGTTCCATCCTGGGTTCTGTCCCGGGTTCTGTCCTGGGTTCTGTCCCCGGTTTTGTCCCGAGGGTCCCAGCCGGGCGGCGGCCAGTCTCTCAGTGGCTGCTTCCCCTGCAGGAAGTGGGTCGTCCCAGGGAGAGTGGAGGGAGGGACCTGTCTCATTTGCTCAACAGGTTGTCAACAGCTTTGGGGTATTTCAGGAGAAACAACTGGACTTAAAGGTAAGATGTTATTATCAAGAGCAGCGATAAAAGTAATAATGGTAATTAGTGTGCTGAAGAAGTACAAACAAAGGAAATGAGAACACGTATCTTTAATAACCTGATGTCAACACCACAAATGAAACAAAACACATAAGTGAAACTGGCTTTTTACTCCTTCTTCCCCACGGACGGCCTGCCGAGGAATGGTCCCGCCCCTGCGCGAGGGCAGGGACAGCTGCCACCTGTGAGCCTGTGACTCGGGGATGGGGATGGGATGGTTCAGTGGCTCCTGTGACCCTCCAGGACATTTAGGTCCAACCTCAGCACTCACTGGGGGGAGACGAACAGCAGTCTGGCTGGGCCCACAGCACGAACCTCCATGTCACCAGCCTCGAGGAGGCAAGGGCTCCCCCCATGGCATACTCTCCCTCTCATCACGGGAAAGGGGGTGCAGGTCAGCCGGGGCTTGGGGGTTCTGGGGGCTCTGGGGCACTCGGGCTGTGTCGGTCACCTCCTCTCCGAGGTGCTTCTACTTAATCTGAGCCTGGGAAATGCAGACAGACCTACCGGCAGGGGTCCAGCCAAGAGTTTCCGGGTCTGGGGTGGCATCCAGGGGTGAGTTGGGGGCCGAGGTGGCCCCGTTCTCGAGCAGAAGCTGCCCTATGGAAACACCCCAGTGATGACAATGGCAGGTTAACAGTAGTGCATGTTCACCACAGATCGGGGGCCTTCCTCCGACATGCGTGCACCAGTGTGTGTGTGTGTGTGTGTGTGTGTGTGTGTATGAAGAGAGAGTGCATGTATGTGGGTCACCCCATTGCCTGGGGGACCCACTGCCCCAGGAAGTGGGGGAGCCTGGGGGTGTGGGCTCTGGCGGTGCAGCCCTGAGAAGCAGGAGTCTCTCCCCGAAGCTGGTGGGGCAGCACCCTGCATCCTGTCAGCCTGCGTGTGACGGGCTGTCCCTGGAAAGGGAAGGCCATGGGACTTGCACACAGCCCTCCCTGGTCTCATCTTGCTCGAGAAAGGAACCAGAAACTATTTTCTTCTCATAGCAGAATGCACAGGCTGGGGACAACAGGCTGGCAGTGCTGCTGGGACAGGTCCCTGGCAGGTGGCAGCTGTACTCATGAGCCGCAGCGAGGGAAGTGAAGCGCTGGCCGTGGGGGCAGCATTCAGTGTGTCTGCGGTGCTTACAAAAACATCTCGCTGAATGGTGGTCAGCAGGACCGGCGTCCCTGCCCCCAAGGGCCTCAGCCAGGAGGACCTACCAGCTCTCCCCACACAGCTTGGATGCCATCTCATGACCCAAGGCCCAGCCACCCCACATGGACCAGGGATGCACTCAGTGAGCTCTCAGAGGGAGCATGCCCCAGATGTGTCTGTCCCCGCACGAGGCCCCTGACCTTACTGTGAGCGGTCAGTGAGGGGAGTGACGTGACCAGCCCGAGTGTTTTCTGTGGCAGCAGAGTGGGAGGGGTGGCGTTTCAGGAAAGGACGGAGGCAAAGTGCCCAGACCTGTGTGTCTGAACACTGGCTCCAGGTGTTCTCTGTACTGAGCCTTTGTCCGGCCCACCAGGTGCCGTCATGAGCACGGTCCCACTGTGGCTGAGCCAGTGCTGGCTGGCAGGGTGCGCGCATGTGTGGATTGCTAATGTTCCCGCTGCCCATTTGTGGGCGCAGAGGCTCAGCCAGAGGTGGGGCTTCCAGTCCCTCAGCTCGGAGGTGCTGAAGCCGAGACAGACCCCGAACTACCCAGTGCACACTCCACCCCAGTGACCCTCAGCTTCCTGCACCACTGCACACGACTCCCTCTGCTCTCGGAGTCGGTTTGCTGTCGGTCACACCTGCGTGGAGCAGCATCAGAAAGCAATTGAAACAGAAATGGTTCCCTGCACCCTGTGCCATGACCATTGAAACCAGAAAAGCTGGTGTGCACTCTGCCTGTCACCACCAGAACCAGTAAGTGGAGACAAGGATTGAAATCTTTAATTTTTAAAAAGATTTTATTTTTTAGAGAGAGGGGAAGGGAGGGAGAAAAGAGGGAGAGAAACATCAATGTGTGGTTGCCTCTCACACGCCCCCTACCCGGGGACCTGGGTACAACCCAGGCATGTGCCCTGACCGGGAATTGAACAGACAACCCTTTGGTTCGCACGCAGGCTGCGCTCAATCCACTGCGCCACACCAGCCAGGGCTAGGACTGAAATCTTTATAGGTACTTTATTCAGATGCCTGCGATCTGAGAAGACGGCAGGTTATGTGCCCTCAGAAACTGTCTTACATCTCGTCTCAAGCCGACCTTTTGACAGGGAAAGGAAAGGGTGGGGCAGGGGTTTGGGGAAGGTTGGCTGGAGGAGAGCTGCAGTGAGGTTTTCCTGGAACTTCTTTGTCTGCTCACCGCCAATCCTTCGTCTGCACTGGGCATCCCTCCTGGAACACAATGGCTCAGACACCATTTCCGTCGCCTGCAGACACCCTGGGGTACAAGGTTGACCTGCATGTCCGCCTCCTGGAGTCACACAGTTGTGCGTTCCAGTTCCCGGAACAACAGTTCTCCACGCGCATCAGTCCCTCATGCCTGTGAACTGCGACCGAAGCGAGCATCTTTCATGCTCCGGTCCCCGTTTCTCTGGCCGCAGCCTCAAGGATCCTGTCCGAGGACACGGGGACCCTTCTCTCCCAGAGGCCTCACCCACGCTTCCAGCTCTGTGTGACCACACCCTCCTCTTTAGTTCCCTCCAGCACTTACTGTATTTGCATAATTACCTGATGGCGTGTTTGTTTACTTCTCCGGCTCCTCTGTGACCACGCAGGTTCACAGGGGTGGGGGCTTGGGAATCGGCTCCCAGCAGCATCTAGCACGTAGCGGGTGTTTGGCCAAGGCCCGGCCTGGGAAACAGCAGACAGTGCTGGGCAGCCTCATCCTAAGGCCCTTGGAGGGGGAAGGGGAGTTTCACATCTGGGTGGAGCACCTCACTCTCCATTCAATCTTGAAGTAAAGCTGGTTTCCCGTCTCCCTCTGAAAGTAGAGATTTGGCACAAAAACACCGGGGTCCTACCCAGCACCCAAGCCCCCGTTGTCTGTGGATTATTTCCGACTGCACATACTCTTCGCCTTCCAACTGACTTTCGGTGTCTTGAAAGTAGATTTTATGAGGTCACTTCCTTTCCTAGAACCCCAGGTCCCTGCTATTGCCCTCTCCGTGGAGGTCAGTACCAAGGTTTGCTGAAGTCCGGGCCCCTCATCCAGGGCCCTCCCACTGCCGCAGCTCCTTGGGCCCCAACCTCAGACTGGCAGACCCTTAGCCACACCCAGACCTCAGGCCCCTCCAGGTGCCTGCCTCATGAGGTGCCCTGGCCTCAAGGGTTCCCACCTGTGATCTCCAGAGAACTGCTGCCTTGGCCTGGACAGAACTTTATGAGGTGCTGCCCTAGAACCAGGGGCCCCTCCTGCATGCTCCCTCGATGGCCTTGTGTGGGGATGACCTGGCCGACTTCCTGTCTCCTCCCCTCTGCCGCCACCTGTGGGTGAGGCTCTCGCATGTGGGCCTGGGAGCCTCAGGGTCCAGGACAGGGCCCATCAGGCAGATGTGCATCCCCGCAGCGTGTCCTCGGGGTGGGAAGCTGTCGGGTGTCTGGCTTGTGGAGTCTCCAGCGCTCTCCCCAAGACCCCATCCTGCCTCCTTCCTCGAGACAAACCGTGCAGCTGTGCCCCCTGTGCCCCTCCCATCCCCCTGTTACCTTCCCATCCCCCTGTTCCTCTGCCTCAGAAGCTGGGACAGGTGCTGGGACGTAGGGCAGAGTCCTGCCCAGGCCCTGGCTCTGCAGGACATCCCCCACCCAGGAGGGACATTGCCAACCCAAGACCCTGTTCTCGGCCGGTTAGCTCTCCAACTGAAAACAGAGTGGGCAGGCCCACGAAGTTAGTTTTCAGAACAGACTCTGGACACACTGGCTTCAGTTGCGGTCATCACTGTGGACAGGGCAGGCTTCCCCTGGAAGGTTCTAGCCCAGGAGCCAGGGACTGCCAGGCACAGATGCCACTGTCTGAAAGGGGAAAGGTCACCATGGCGGGAAGACACTGTGGGAACGTGTCTCATTAAAACTGTGTGCCCTTCCTTAACCTCTGCTGTGTGAATCTGGGCTGGTCACTCACCTTTCCTGAACCTCGGGCTCCGGGGCCCTACACACGGGCGGTGTGGTCGAGGGTGTCGGCCTCCTGGGGCAGTTGGATGACCACAAGGTCCCTGAGCACAGCATCTGCCCCTGACTGAACAGCGAGTCCTCGCCGTCGCTGCTGCCCTCGGCCGGAAGCGGCAAGCCCGGGGTGGGGGAGCAGCCTGCAGCGCTGAATGGGCTCCGACAGAGGCCGGGGTCGCTGGGAACGAGCTCTCCCGTTCTCGGGGGCGTCCACGCGGGACTGCAGTGGCCTCGGGTGCACGCCACGTTCCACCCTCACTGCAGGGCGGCTCCAGGCTCCTGTCGGTGCCCCTCAAGGGCCCCCGTGAGCAGCCACCCATGGCCCTCCGTCCCTGCCTGCTCCGGCCCTCCTCCCTGGGAACAGGTGCGAAGACGAGACTGGGGACGTGTGGCCGCAGTCACAAATTAGATCCGGGACAGGCAGACGTCTTCAGGTCCTCGCCTGGGCCGTCGTCCCGGGGCAGCCGAGTTTCTGCCAGATCCAGCTTTAGGGGGCCCGTTTGTGAGAGTAAATGGGACCAGACAACTAACTAGGGAAATACTGGGGCGTGAACAGAGCCCTTCCGAGCTATGAAAATGTTCAGGTCTGTCGGCTGTGATTTTTGGAAGTATCTTCGGCTTCACAGATAACGAGTAATTTTGAGTCATTGCGAATGGTGTTCCTACAGCTCTTTAGGCTGAAAGTACCTGTGAAAGTGCGTTGGGGGGGAGGAGGGGGACTGTGTGTTTGGAGGAGGGGCAGTGGGGGTGGGTCCGGACACCCACAGGGGAACACGGAGACTCAGGAAAACTGTCCCGTTGTGCATTCCCTGAGGCTGGAATCCGTGGGTGCCACACGTCCAGAATGCTTCCAAAGGAACAGAAAGATGCATGCTGAATGGGCCCATCTCTCTGCCACGTCCTGAGGCCTCCAGCCACTGCATCCTCGAGAAACGTGCTTGACTCCCCCCAGGTTCTGCCCCCTTGACGGGGCAACCTCGGTGCAGATGCTGGGCACATCGCTCGCTGTCCTCGCTGGCGCTGACCGTCCCTGCCAAGGGCTCCGCTCCGGGAGCGCCCCCAGCCTGCCGCAGTGGTGCTGTGAGGAGGCTCTTTCCCCAGCTGCGCTGGCATCAGCGTCCGCAGGCCTGAACCACCAGCGGGGATGGGAGGCTCTTTCAAGAGGTCAAGCCTTCTTTTTTCTTTTTTCCTTTTATTTTTCCCATCAGTGTGCAATGAGCTTATTTAAAAAGTCCAGTGGCCACACACACTTGGCTCATCCTCACAGTTCATCGATGTGGTGTTTTCTTCCTCCACTTCGCTAGTGAAAAAAAAAAAAAAAAAAAAGAGGCCCAGAGTGGCCTGTTCAATCTGCAGCAAACACATCAGGACATCAGAAGGGGTCCAAAGACACAAGCCAGCTCCACACACAGCGTGAAACTGAAGCTCGGCCCTCAGAGGCACGGAGGTGTCAGCCCTTCCCAGCGAAATCAAGGGCGTTTGCGTCCAAGCAATTGTTGGAGATGAAAACCAGCGGCCCTGGAAATTCCATCTCAGACCACACGCCAGGCTGCTGCTCCCAAGGCCTGGCGCTGGGGCTTCTCCAAAACCAAAGCTGCCCATCTCTCTCCGCAGGCCCGGCCTCGGAGGGCGAGAGCGGGGCGTGGCCACGCAGCCGGCTGCTTCTGGCTCCTCGGCGAGGCCGGGCTCCTGAGAACACTCAGATGATGGCATGGAAACGGCATCTCCACGCAGGCCCAGCTGGGGCCCCTCGCCGAGCAGTGGCTCTGCCGGCCCACAGTCTCCCTAACAGGGTTGGGGTCGGCTGCGGGTAAGCCCCTCGCCTGTCCTGGGAGACTGCAGGGAGGTGGCTGGGGGCTGTCACTGCCAGCGCTCGACCTCGGCAGTCTGACTTTGCTGTCCCGAGTCGGAGAGGACTTTCGAGGGCGGGCGTAGCAGCATTGTCTTCTGAGGTTTCTGCGTTGTTCCAGTAAGCTTTACTCGAACTCATTTTTGCATTTGTGGGGGTTCAAACTCATTTTCACCGGGGGCTACATCAGCCTCAAGGTCACCTTTGAATGTAACCTTAGGATTCTGTAAATGTAACTACTCCTTAACTAAGGTCAAGGAGCTTGGCGCTGCCCCCGGGCGGAAACAAGGTGCAGGGCCGGATAAAACCAGGTGGAGGGCCAGGTTCAGCCGATGGGCCTTGAGTTTGCCACCTGTGGCGTGAAGCAAATCCCCACCGTAAAACACCTCGTGAAAGGAGCTCCTTTCCAGGCTTTGCTGGACGTTTTAGCACCCTCTCGCGAGCTCAGTAATGGCTGCCCCAGCCTGGGGAAGTGTGGCCCATTTCTGAGAAGCAACAAGAGCAATGCTGTATACACACGGACCCAAGGTTTGTCCTCCTCGAAACGGCAGGCGTGTCGTGGTGTCTGCGTGCTCACACTTTCTTCAGAAGAGACTGTTCCTGCCGTTCCTGAGGTTCCCAGTATCTTGGGCCCCAAACACTAAGAAAACACCCCCAATCATCTGCAAAGGCCACCGAAACGCCCCGATTTCTGGACGTGTGTCGGCTATGTTGCTGCATCCCCTGACTTTATGACACATTCAGAGTCTCTGGGCCATGTGCCACATCTGGCCTTTGAGTCTGTTTTGAAACATTTGTGGCTGTTTAATTTCCATTCTACATTTTTCTCCTGAACCCACACGTGGATCGGTTTCTCCCTGGCTCAGGTGCAACGCAGCAGGAAACGGAAATGACTCTCAGAACAGAGAGAAAACAGCATGGCCAGCACACGGGTAGGAAAGACGCTCCGCCGGACAGGGTCCCGGGGAGGCGTGGGGGTTGGGGGTGGGCATCACAGAGTTCAGGCGGAGCTGGTGGGGGGTAGGGAGCCGGGCGGGCGGGCTGTTGTGGGGTTTGGAGCTTTGCAGCGGCACCCACGTGCCCTGAGTCTGGGGCCTCCCTTGTCTGCCTCATAAACAGCAGCGTTCGCGATGGTGTTCCATGTCCCACGCGGGTGCCCTCGTCCCTCGACAGAGACCCGCGCCCACAGAACCAGACGCTTCAGATCACGGCCACTGGTCCCCCGTTTTCACTCGACCTGGTTTCACTTCTTCTCTGCCGTGCCCCCACAGAAGGACCCCCGGCTGCTGGCTGCGCCGCTCTGTTCTACTGCCGGGACACGGGGCGGGCCGAGGATTGGTTTGGGTTTGGGCCGAGTCTGTCCTTTCCTGTCCTGTTGCCCCAGAAAACCCCATTAATCTTCTCAAGGGCTGTAACACAGCTGCAAGTCCTCCTTCACGCGGCAAGGGCTGAGTTTAAGACAATAAAAGGGAGAAAGGAAGTTGTCTTTCCTCCCGGTGGTTTGTGATCAGTTTTCTTAATTCCTTTAAGAAATTAAGGATGGCCTAATGTCCGTTTCGGTGCATGTAACAGAAAGTGTAAGAAAGGCACCAAGTCCTGGAATAATTCTTGTTAGTCATCCAGTCCAGGGCTGGGATATTCGGAGATGCAGGTGTGTCTCACCCAAGAGTCACTTTCTTTCTCTGGTGGATCCTTGACAGGGCTGAGCCTTCTGAGAGGGACCCCCTCAGAAAACCTCCAGAAAAAGGCATTTGTCAAGAGTAGTCCTTCTGTCCATCCTTAAAAAAAGTAAACCTTGCTACAGCCCCAATGCCCAGCGAGCGGAGTTTGTGGTTTTTCCTTAAAAGTCAGTGGGAGGAACGGCCAAGGCCTGGAAGGGACTCTCAGGAGCATCGCCCGGGAGACGAGTGGGCCGGCGAGGCTTGACCCCGAAGGAAGTCGGCTGACCTCTCAGGCTGAAACAGAAGGTGCTGACTCCGGGGGCAGTGCAGGGAGCTGCTGGGGCCCCGGGGGGCTCAGAGCCAGCTAACTAATTTGCTTTGTATTAAAACAGTCTAGATGCGAAAAGAGTGAAAAGAAAATAAATGTATATATATTTTCCCAAGCGGGGCGATGGAAAGTGTATCACCTAGACGGCAGCTTGCCAGGAGGAGAGCTCAACCAAGTGAATGAAAAGCTCCATGAGCAGCTTCAGGCTCAGTTTTGATGAACAGCCTTCACATTTTTAGATGCAGTATTCACATAGGGCAGTTCAAGTGAAGTCCTCCCCTCCATTATGGTTTTTCTTCTCTTACAGCTTTGTTTTATTCATTTATTTTTTATCTCTGAACAAAAGCAATTCAGGGCCCAGCACAAACACAGACCAAACCGGGCTGAGGACCTTTCATCCAGAGCTATGTGCACAGGGGTCTTCACGGATCCCCGGCGTCCCTGACAGACAGCAATGAGTCCTCCTTTCTTCCTGTGCCCACCCCCCAGCCCTCACCCCAGCCCCACAGTGAGACGGGGCCCCACCGTGCAAAACACTCCACCCCCCTATGGGCTGGGAGCCCAGGAGGGGGTTTCCTACTGACGTGCATGGGCCAGGGGCAGGTCCGCTCAGGCGCTAGCGTGTGCACGCCCCGCGGGTGCCACAGGAAGGAGCAGTGGCCAAGGTAAACTCCAGCTCCGTCCCTATCAGGAGGAATTTCCTGCCGCGGACGTGGCCCCAGAGGGGCCGGCAGAGCCCCGTGTGAAGGGAACCCGCCTCGCCTGCAGGAGAACTGGCAACGCAGACCCTCTCAGTGGCTCGGGCTTCGCCGTGTGATAGGGAAGAAAAACAGACACTGGGCAAATATTTATTCAGTTACTTGAAGTGACCTTGTGCGGTGCTCGACATAGAATTCATTTAAAAGACAAAAACTTGTTCCTGATTTCCACCCCACTTCTTCCCTCGTCTGCTCGTGCGGGGCCTCAGGGGTCCGACAGGAAAGGGGTGTGCTTGCGCTGGTGGAGCTGCCCCAGTGTGCTCCCCTCAACGAGTCTCGGCCCCGAGAATTTCCCTCAAGACGAGTGGTGCTCAGGGGGAGCCCTCCACCCTGGGTGGCACAGAGCCGCAACGAACTCTCCCAGTGCGTGTGCCCATTTACGTTTATCTGAGTTTATCTGGAGACCCAGATAAGTTGGTAGAATTCTGAAGTTCACTAAGACTTAAAGCCGCCCGTTAAAATGTTCAGAAATGTCTGCATCGGTGCTTCTCGACCTCACCCCCGTTGAAGCCCTGGCTTTGATAGTCCTCCACGGTGGGGGCTGTCCTGGGCATGGTGCCCGGTCTGAGCGCACATGGATGCCCTGTGCAGACGTGCGCAGTGTCCACACATACACGGTGGATGACAGAGGGGTCTTGGGGGGGCAGGCACAGTCACGGGGCAACCCACCTGGCCATGGACCCCTAATGCCCAGGCACGGGTGTCCCTGGTGAGGGGTCAGCTTCGCCTGAAACAAGCCCTGCACCCTGTTTCCATGCGCCCAGGTGGACATGATTCCAAGACACCCCTTCCCAGGCCCTCCTTCTAAAGCACGGGAGTGCACAGTCCTGCCCGCCCTGCGGTCCAGCGCTCACCAAGCTCTCTCCCACCTCCGTGAAATCTCCTTCTATGTGCCCCTAGTCTGAATGCGCAGAAAGCCGCAGATGGTCACTCTGTGGAGGGCCCCCCGTCTCGCTGCCTGGCCAGTGTCCTCTGTTTGGTTTGAATTTTTACCAAAGTCCATGTAGGTCTGATCATTTCTTATGTGGTCCATGTGTACACCCATGGTCTGTGCGTGCTTATGTGGTCTGTGTATACTTACGTGGCCAGTGAACACAGACGTGGTCTGTGTAGACATATGTGTTTGGTTTATACATGTGTGATGTGTGGACATATGTGGCCTGTGTGTACATGCATGGTATGTGTATGCTTATGTGGTCTGTGTAGTTACATGGTCAGTGTGTAGTTACATGATCAGTGTATACTTATGTGATCCGTGTATACTTACACAATCCGTGTATACCTACATGGCCCATGTATACATATGTGGTCTGTGTTTACATACGTGGTCTGTGCATACAGCAGCATCCATGCTGTGTGTTACACAGATGCCGTAACCCCTGCCTGTCGCTACGTTGAGACAATCGAAACGTCTCCAGACGTCACGGAATGCTGCCTCAGGCACAGAATGGCCCCCAGCCTAGAAGCACTGCTTTGCATCGTGGCAGCAGGCACAAGAACTCACCTCGCAAGTCCACCCTTCTTTCCGCCTTCAATTTCTTCACATAGCTTTTGGAACCCGCCCCCCTCCTCCATCCCTCGGTGCAGAATGACCAAGCCCATGCCGACAACCGCCTCACTGTGTGGTCACTCCACACACTTGCAGCCAATGAACTATAGGGACTCACAGGGGTCGGACAGCCACACGGTGCTGCCAACCCCCATGTCGCCCAGTGGGGGACCCAAGCCAGGGGCACCTCTGGCTTCCCACGGGGCTCCCGGGGCTGCTGGCTCCAGCTGTCTGACTGGCCTCGATGTGCTCTAGGGCTTCCACTGCGGACCAGCTGCATTTGGGGGGGGCCATCAGCAGCAGCCCCTGACCCGCTTCAGGGCTCCGTATCCTGCGTCTCCGGTCTCTGGACCCAGCGTGTTAAAAGCCCTGCGTGGAAGGGTGCACTGTGCTCAGGCTCCGACCGAGTCTCCATCCGCGTCTCCGTCCACGAGACCCCAGAGTCCTCCAGAGCCCGTCAGACCCCAGCAGCTGGAGGTGCCCCATCTGCTCCTTCCAGCCCTGCCACCTCAGAGCCACTCACAACTGCCATTTGCACACAGAAAGTACAAATCTTGTCCACAATGTTCAAAATTATACCTGTGTTGAAAATTGTTAGAACCCTTGTTTTATACATGAATTTTCAGAGGAAATAACTGAAGTCTGAAACTTTAGGAGGTTCTTCCAAGGCTCAGCAACCCAGACACTTCTCACGGGTTGTGTTTGGGGTATATCCCAGGTTAGGGGGTAGATGGGAGGGACAGGTATCTATCTTTTTAAGTGTCTTCATTTGCCCTGTTTTAAAAACAAAGGTATCCTCCCAGGTGTTCGTGAAGGGACAGGATGGGTACAAACCAACACTTCTCTGTGACAATGAGCTAAGTAAACCTGGGATTAAAAACATTTTAAGCCCTGACCAGTGTGGCTCAGTGGGTTGGGCATCGTCCCACAAACCAAAAGGGTGCCAGTTCGATTTCCAGTCAGGGCACAGGCCTGGGTTGTGGGTCAGGTCCCCTTTTTGGTATGTGTGAGAGGCAACCACACATGGATGTCTCTCTCTCTTTCTTTCTCCCTCCATTCCCCTCTCTTTAAATAAATAAAATCTTTTTAAAAACATATTAATAATCCCCATCAAACAATCCACAAACTGGCTAGCCAGTGAGTGGGAACCCCTCTTCAGGAAAGAGCAGGTGGGGTCAAGGGCTTCTAGAAGAATCCATGGCCCAGCGAAGATGCATTCCCTTGGGCCCTGGGGATCCAGCTCGGCAGAGCCTGGAGCAAACGCTGCTCGAACCAACTTGCTGATTCCTGCTCGAGCTCTTCGCACCTGTGCAGACGTGAAAAAGCTGTGACGAGCTCATCGTTCACACAGTGAGCCTCTTAAACGTATTTGCCAGCTACCATTCCCACTGAAGACATTACTTGTGCTCTGGAAGCAAGACCCCTCCCCCGCCATGAGAAGCAGGATAGAGACTGATCGATAGGACGAAAGCTTCCTGGAAACCTTTGTGTCCAGGTCCCCAGAAGATGTCACCTGTCACTTCAGGTGAGAACTAACCATCATTGCCATGGCTGCACGGCATCTTCAAAACATTTGCAGACAAAGCTGTGTCTGTCTGTCCTAATGGCGTCTGACGCCAAACCCAGGTTACATGACAACCACAGGGAGCTCAGAAACTGGGCCCGAATCAAACTCACCATCTGGACTCCTCATGGGAACCTGCCGAGCTGTCCTCCCGGGTCACAGCATGGCCCCCCATCCCTGCTGCGCAGTGAGGCTTCCTGGCCACAGGGATTCTTCCAAGAGTGGATGCCGGATTCAGGCAGGACGGGTCAGAGTCCCTCTAGCAGGGGTGTCCAGCCTCTGGGCGTCTCTGGGCCACACATTTAACACACAAACGCTAACAAAAACTAACGAGCAAAAGAAAAGGTTTTAAGTAAATGCAAGATTTTTTTGGCTGGGCTACACTCATAGCCAGGCTGGGCCCCGTGGGGCTCGTGGGCTGTGGGCTGGACACCCGGGGAGTTCACACCCAGAGGAGTGGTTGTCTGTGTGCATGACTGGACTTCACATCACCTCTGCTGACAGCAGAGACTGTGGGGACAGTGTCCTGCGGGGCCACCCAGGAAGCCTGGGCACCATGAGATCCCACAAACATGGCTGCTTCCTGTGGACACAGACATGGGTGTGTCCCTGCCCTACTGGGCACCTGGAATGGCCACCGCACAGCACGGCCACACTGTCTGTGTGACCTCATCTCTACCCACCCAAAGCCCACCAGCTGCCATCTTCCTCCCTGAGGCCCTCACTGAGACCCCCAGACCTGGCCCCACAGCCCAGGCACCCTTTCCTCCCTCAGCCTGGACTGCCCTGTCCCTTGTCCTTGCTTTGGCAAAGTGCCAGTCATCGCTCATGTCCCAGCTCAAACTCTCACTCCCAGAAGCATTCCTCCTTCCCCCCAGCGATCCGCATTCATGGTGAACCCTCAGCTCACACCTGGTGGACGAGCGGGCAGCCCCTCCTCTTCCTGCCGCTGCCCGTTGTTCACACCTGTCTTTCGCAGCATCACCTGCTTATCTGCAGCGTCCACATCGATGCCCGGCTTCCCTCTGGACACAGAGCCCGGATGGCCAGGGTCACATCTTATACCTCAAAGCCAGTCTGGAGCCCAGGGCCTCACTCGGGCCATGTGGGCCAGATGCTGTGCTGACGCTTGTGTGTCTCCAGAGCCTAAAATAGGGAGCAACAGGTAAAAGTAACAGGGAAAATGTTTTTCAAAGATTCCTATCCAAGCAACATTTAGAGGTAAAACTTATTTTTCAGCAAAAAGGCTTTAGCCCATAAATAGGATTTGCACCAGTTAAGGTCAGCATCTACTCAATTTAGTATTTCCATGAAAATTACTTTATTACATACATTAGGGGCACTAAAAAATGTTCATAGGGTCAATTGGTATACTTGCAACCACAATATTTACTGAATTTTGGCATCACCATCAAGAGCATGTGAAAATAGAATTTTATGAGTCAAATATATAATCTTGGTTAGTGTGTATATTTTCACAGAGTAAAATAGGTTAGATTGAAATGTCCTTGGATTCAGAGATGACTATTTCCCCCTAATATTAACTGCATCTTCAAACATATTTCAGCAGTTTTATGTACAAGTGGCCATTTAGACTATTTAAACTTACTTAGCCTTTTCTTCTTTTTGAATAGGTTTTGATTGACCTCCGGAAACAGATGCACATGTACAGACATGAGGAGGCTCCAAGGCAGAGGAGCTAAGTGAGAAACAGCAGCACCCGAGTTAGTGGGTGTGTTCAAGGGCTAGGTCGGGAGTCCATGCTGATTACGAAGGAGCTTCCGGGCCAGCGTGGCTGGATGGGCCAAGACGTCAGACCAGCTTCAGCAACGGTCTGTTGACAGTGTTTGGAATGGAATCAGTGGAGAGTGACTTTTTGGAGAAAGGCAATTTGTTGATATGGTTTTGCACAGCCACAAAACCAACCCCAGGTGCGTTTTTGCTTTGCAGGTGCTCTGTTGCCTACAGACGCTGCACACACATGGACAAGTGTGGGAAACGAGAGCTGTCCACTGGCCCTCGCTGTCCTGCGGACGTCGGCACCTGGTCACCCCAGCAGGCTGTTCTCACGTCCATCTCCAGGTTCCTCCTTGTTCGTTTATGTAAAAGTCACAGCAAAGGAATCAAGGAATTCCTTATCAGTAGAGACATGGTTTTCCCCAGGCTACTACCTAGCCCTCAAATGCTGGGATTGAAATAACTCTTCCTCATGTCTTTTCAGTTTTTAAAAAGTACATGACTTTTTAGCAGCAAGTGTTACAACAAACTGCAGCAAAGAGGAAACTATGTGAAAAAAGAAAAGAAAGGAAGAGAAAAAATGACCTCAGCCTTCAGAATTTCGGTCAAAGTACCATACTGTGCTTGTTCCACGGAGTTAAGCAGCTCTTCCCAGAAAAGTGGGAGTAAGGGGCAGTAAAGTCTATAAGAGTGGCTTAGAAATAGCCTCATTTATGAAGGAATGTTTTAGTTTTATTCCAGCCCAATTCATCACATGTTTATTTGGGGTTTTTTTACAGCATCTTTGAATGAAACACACTGACGGAGTTCTCACGAAGACACGTGAACTGTCACCCTCCAGCGTGCCCACCCCCAGTGAGGCCCCCTTCACACTGCAGATGTGTGAGTGCCACAGGCATTTCAGCCGCTGCTGTGCCTCGCACCCACTGAATCCATGAGGACTCCTCAGGGACTTCCCCCCATGACATCAGTCTTTGGGGTCATCAGGCCGGGGCTGGGCACATCGGTCATGTTAAGTGAGACGCAGCATCCCAAGAGGTGGGCTCTGTACTCAGTGATGTAGGAGGACTTGCTGTCTGTCTCGCGGCGTCTGAAAGGAAGACACATGTGGTCCGTGCTGACAAGCTACCAGCCACAGTGCAAGACTCAAGCTGAGACACAGGCCAGACATTCTTCACTGCTTAAGAAATTTACTGCTTACACCTCTTTACTAGGTCTTACTATAAAAAGAAAAATTCCACTTGAACTTCGAGCAACACGAAGGACATCAAAGATATTTCCACGAAAGGAAATGTGGGTCATCTCCTGGCACCAATGGCCCTGTGAGGCCTCAGGAATCGGCCTTGAGTTTGGTGCCTGAACGTCCGGGAATTTGGGTCGATGCCAGCACTCAACCTCTTGTGCTTCCAGGAACCGAATGAAGCCAACCTCCAGGTCATGCAGAAGCACATTTCCCAAGACTTCCTGGGCTGCAGCCGATCAGGTGGCCGTTAACAAGAGCCAGTAGGCTCGTGACCGTGCGGAGCCACTGCACCACGCACGCCAGCGTTCACAGAGGCTGCAAGGGCCCTGAGCCCTTGAGTTGCTCGGGAAGATTGAAGCATCTTCCTGCAGGCTCGCTGCACTTCACAATTAGAACGGACAGCAATCAAACTTTGAGTTATGCATATATTAGTGATCTCTTGCTGTGTAACAAATTAGCCCAAAGTTGAGGGGCAATAAGTGTGTGTTAAGCCGGAGGCCTCTGGTGTCAGCCCCAGAGGTCTGTCTGCAGGGCCTGGGTGTCGGGTGGGGGACTCGGGGTGGCTGAGCAGCTCACAGCACAACAGCCGCCTCCTCCCAGAGGAGGGGGTTCACAGGACCGGGCAAGGAGAACCACAGTGCCTTTTAGGATGTAGTCTCTGCAGCCCGGTACCATGACCTCCACCGTAGTTTATAGTCGTTAAGTGTAACTCACACACAAGAGGCGGTGAGTTAGGCCCCACATTTTAAAGAGAAAGCTATCAAAATATTTGTTGGCATATTTTAAAGCCACCACACATGTGAATTTATTTTGCAGAAATAAATGGTAGGTTCACAGGGCAGCCCAATGAAGAGAACACAGAATTCAATGTATGAAGTGTCTGGTACACAAACTGCATCTCAGCAAGGCTGATAATTTTCCAGAGTGAATAACTAAGTGGGGATGGTTCTTCACTGAGAGGGAAAAGAATTGAGACCTTTGGGGCCTGGATGCACCGGATGCTTTGCCCAGGATACCGCACCTGCAGCGTGGAGCCAACTTCGGAGCAGGTGTGACTGGGAGCCAGGGTGGCCTCACGGGTGAGTGGTAGCTGCTGGCGTTGCTGTCCAGCTCTGTGTCCACCGACACCCAGTGAAAGTGTGGAGTTGGTCCTGGCAGGAGAACACGCACCAAGGTGGCTGCTCAGCTCTGTAAATCAACAACCTCTGCCCCCAAGAGCTGGTGGTTACGTATTTATGAGCCCAGGACTGGGTATGATGGGCCCTTATTTACAGATGAGGAAAAATTAAGGAAGGTCTTAAAATTTGCTTTTAAAATTTCATGGATATTTTTGCTTTCCCCAGGGGCCACAGGACAGCAGACAGAAAGGCCAGGACTTCAAGCGATGGTCTGCAGGTCTCACTGGCTCTGTTCCCGGGGTTCACATGGCCCCTCAATGGAGCAAATTGTCCAGAGCATTTTTCTCGCCTCGGTCATGGTGTCGGGGTCTTTGTGACGATGAGAAAGACTAACCATGACTGCCCAGCTGACTGTCATGATCAGAAAATCATTCTACTGAACTGCAGGGGCAGAAAACAAAATGCTGAAAACAGGAAGCACTAACTGCAGCTCAGTTCTCACCAGAAAAAATGGGGTGAGAAAAGGTGGCGAACAGGGGCCTCCGCATCTGTTAGCAGGACCTCGCCTGGCACTGGACTCGGGGGAGCAGGCAGCGCTGCAGCACCCCACCCAAGTGGGAGAACATGGGATCTCATCCTCTGACTGGCATCTGGCCCTCAAATCAGTGTGTACTTCTCCAAGCTTCAGCTAAACACCCTGACAATTATTCCTCATTTATACAGTGTGTGCCCAGTTTTGCATATTGAAAACATCCACGTGCTATTTGCACGTGCACAGCTGTGTGGGCGGCCACGTGAGTGCAGACCCATGCACCCCACTGCCCCCCACCCCTGCTTTGCACATGGAGGACAGAGGACGACGAAGACATTGGCCTCAGCGTTGCAGTGAACGGGTTCCCCCGGCGGCGCTAACAGCTCCCCGGGGACCGCACGTTGGCCTGAGTGACAGGTGCAGGACGGCACCTGAGCACTGAGGCACATGAGGCCTCCCCCCACCACCCTGGAGACAGAACTGGGCTGCTCGGTTGCCATGGAGACAGCGGGGCGGCAGCAGCTGCTAACTCTGATGCCAATCAGCAGCCAGTCTTTCTGCCCGTTACTAAGGTCCGTTGCCAGGGAAACTCACAGCCTTGGCTCAGGTTATCAAATGAATCACAAACTGAATCCAAAAAGTCAGATTCTGCTGAGTTTTATGGATCTGAGTTTCATGGATCTGAAAGACATCGTCTGTGGAGAAGCATGCTGCTCTCAGATCTCAGGATAGCCTCTGACTCTCTGTCTTTCCTTCCTCCTCCTCTTCTTTCCTTTAAAATATTCTGCAGGCCGAGACTGGGCCGTGTACCTTAAAATGCTCGTTTATGTTACCAGCAAAAATAGAATAAAGCCATCATCGCGCAAGGCCTTTGACCACAAATGCGCACAAACTGTGGGTCGCACCCACACAGCATGGCTGGTGCCGGGGCAGTTCCCTTGCACCAGCGACCACTGACCACTGTCTCGCTGTGGGAGAGAGGCTCCGTGAATCGCATTTGGCCCTAAGAAAAAATCGGGATGCGTAGGGGTTAGGCACGTCCTGCGGAGAAGCAAGCATCACACTGAACTCTGTGCCGCAGGCGGGTTCACCCGGAAGCCAGGTCATCTTCCAGAGTCCCCGGGGGAGCGACAGCAGAGCTGGGGGTGAGAGCCCCATCCTGCAGAGACCACCTGGCACAGCCCAGTGGTAGAGACAGGCTCCCAGGGCTGCAGGTGAGTGTCTCCCACTCAGAGTCTCCACCCACCTCAGCTTGGCCTGCACGACAACAACAACAGTCCCGGAACTGCCCCCGGCACCAGGAGATGGGATCAAGCCAGTCCCTCCTCAGCGAGGAGGGCTATTTCAATGCAGGCACACTGAAGGCCTGTCTGGATCCAGGCTAATTTGGGGTCCAATCAAGCTAATTTAAACACATGCCCTCCAAATGCAAAAGGCATGCCCATTACCCCTGTCTCCTCCCCTCTGAGAACACCCCAACCTGTTCTGGTATCAGCATAATTAGCAACTGTGTCACCCTGGCCCTGAGACAAACACCAATTAAAGAACATTTCATGCCGATAAACACTTCCCTCTCCAACCAGCACTTTGAAAGGTGTTATCACCTGCTTCTATAAAAAGCAGGCTGGGCGGGGCGGCTGCTGGGACCTGCTGGGGCAAATATTTGGTTCTTTCACATGCAACCCCTCGGCAAACACCGCTCAGGACAGGAAGTGGGTTTCTGTGCAGAAAGCAGAGCCATTTGCCTATCCCCACAGGCCCGGCAACTCCGGGTCCCTTGCTCTCTGGCACCAGCCGCAGCTGCCCATCCTGGGGGCACAAAAACATTTCCCCGGCACGTTCTCCTCACCGAGCTCCACGGGGCTGAGGCCAGCTTCGTCTGCAGCTATTTCGAGGGCAGACTTGAGATTATTCAAGGGCTCTGAGGTATTTGCTCTTGGGGGAGGAGAGCACAAGACCCACTTGGCCAGCCCGAGCTTCTGCCCACGACCTCTCTGAATGCTGGGCCAGCTTCCTGGCTGCAGTGCACACACTCTCCTGCCACACGGAAGCCTTAACAAAACACCCAAAAACAATGTCCATTTTCCCGTTTCCTTTGGTATAAACTTCCTCAGCGCGCTCTCAGGTTTCTCGAGAGCAGGAGGCGGCTGAATAAAGGTTGGAAACAACCCTTCGACGTGCTGGGCTGGGTTTTTGAAAGGCCTCCAAGCTCCAGCTCAGCCCTGCTCTCTGCCCGGCCCTCTCCAGCCCAAGGCCGTGGAGCAGCTGGTGGACATCGGCTCACGGACCCGCTTAGAAATCCTGCGGGGGGTGTCGTCTGGGCCCATGGGGAGTGTTCCTGTGCGTCCCAGGGGACCCTGGGTGCACCCTCAGTGCACTCTGGTCGAATCCACGAAACTGCGTGCCATTCACACAGTCTTCTCTTTCGTTCCATCAGGCACGTCATTGCAAGTCCAAATCAGGACCAGAAGCGTCCATGTAATTAGGAAAAATCCACTTTTTGCCATCTAGGTCTAGTTCACATACACCATTGTGTGAGTTTTGGGGGTGCAGTACAGTGACCTGAAGCAACCCCCACACTAAGTCTAGTCGCCATCTGTCCTCATTCATGGTTGTCACAGTGCCACTGCCTCTGTTCCCTTCCCCCTTCCACCCGCCCCTCCACCCGCTCCCGGCTGGCGACCACCAGTCAGTGTGATTCTTCCAAAGGAGAAGTGTGCGCAGTCAAGGAATGAGGACTGGAACCGCATTTCCTTAAAACCACGTGAACGACGCCCCCACCACCAAGCTCTAGCGAGGTGCCGCCGACAAATAAAACTGCAACCTGTTTACCGTCGACGTCGCAATGATTCCATGCACGCCACATTGTGAAAGGCTTCCTCCCGGGTTAACGTTCCCTTCATGTGGCTTTTGTGTTTTGCCTTTTTTTTGTGTGAGGACATTTAAGTTCCACTCTCTTAGGACAAATTTCAGTTTACGATCCCGAGCTAGCCTGCACTAGATCCTCAGAGCTTCTTCATCTTGTAACTAAAATTTATGCCCTTTTACCAACCTGTCCCTACGTCCTTCCCTCCAGCCCTGGCCACAATTTCCACTTTTCTATTTCTCTTTCTATGAACTAACTTCTTTTTGCTTTGTTCTTTTTGAGATTTTCAGGTGAGGCCATAGAGTACGTGTCTTCCTCTGGCACAGCGCCCTCCAGATTTATCCCCAGAGTTGTAAATGGAGCGTTTCTGTCTCATGGAGGCTGAGGCTACCTCCACCCACGGCAACTTTCCCACCCACTCACCCTCGTGGGTCCTCTGGTCGTTCCCACCCCTGAGCCAGTGTGAGCCATGCCGCAGAGGACACGGGGTGCAGACATCTCCGGCGAGTGATTTCTAACCGCTTCCTTCTTTATGCCCTGAATGTTCTCTTACTGCAATAATGGACCCTGTGTGTAAAGTTGAGGGTTCAAAATGTCTTTAGAATTAGTGTGAGGCATTTGTTAACCCTCAACCTTACAGTGCCATGAAATCAATAAAAGAATCACACTGGCCATTGCCCTCTTAGAGAGGTTCCTTGCGTGGGTGTGGCGTTCTTTGAGCTCTTTAGGTCTCCGAGCTGACCGTCGTTTCTCGCTGTGCTGCCTTCCGCTGCATGGTAAGTGGGATGCGAGAGCATGTGTGGGGTTTTGTGGGAAGGAATATTTCATACCACAGTTTTTGGGAACATTGCCTCATATAAGGCAGCAATTTTCAACCCGTGTGTCACAAACATTTTTTAAACATGCAGCACCTGACTACTTAGTCTGGGGCACGGGCCTCTTTTGCCTGGACTGTCAATAAAACGACAGCAACAGCCAACAACACAACAGCTGTCTGGTGTGAATGCCCCATCTTGAGCCATAAATGTGTCAGTCATAGGACAGAGCTGCATCCTATTGGTCGTGTGGCTTGATCGGGTTGCATCTGATTGGTTAAACCTTGGTACCAGAAATCCTTATATACAAGTACAGGCACCTGATTTTTAAAAAAACTCACTTTGGAACAAAAATGGTAGGTACGTACTATTATAATTTTCTTGTAAATCAATCAAAATTATACCAATATTTTTTCAGATCAGCAAAAAAATATATTTTTTGATGTGCTGCAAATTTTAGTAATTAGTGAATGTGTGCCATGAGATTAGAAAAAGATTGAAAACCGCTGATAAAAGGAGTCGACAAATGTTTTCTAGAAAGGGCCACCTAGCAAACATTTCAGATTTTGTGGGCCACACAGTCCCTGTTGCAACCACCCATTTCTGTCACGGCGGCACACACGCAGCCATAAAAGCACTGCAGAAAGGGGTGGGGTTGTGTTCCAATAAAACTTTATTTACAAAAAGAGGCCACAGATCAGCCAGCTTGCCATTTCTTTTTGATACCATGCTTCCTGGACTTTGTAAAGATAAAAGGATATAATTCATCAGGAAAACTAAAAGTAAAAAGCTTTAGTCTAATAATAGGACTCTCCAGAACCGAGAGAAATAATTAACCATACAATGTGAGTCTGGAAAAACTACATTAATTTACCTTTAAAAATTAGGCAGAAAGTAGGCACACTGAGAAAATGTTTTCAGTCCCAAAATGTCTTCACTGAAACACAAAAACCTCAGGTAATTTGACACTGGGTCGTCACTCTAGTCACGGAGGCCCAGTTCCCACGACTCCCAGCCCGGCTCCTTCGTTCCCCAGGCCCTGCATCCCCCGGGTTCAGCCCCTCAGCTGGCTCACACGAAACTGCACGGAGGGGCGTGGCCCCACCTGTGCAGCCGAGGGGCCTCTGGGCTGGTGGGTCAGGAGAGAAGCTGCCCATGTGTCTCCCATCCCACTACTGCTGCAAAGCTACCTGCTGAAAATACCGAGTGACGGGTGCTCTCTCTGCTCTCAAGTGT
Source organism: Tonatia bakeri (assembly GCA_004024845.1). Classification (NCBI taxonomy): domain Eukaryota; kingdom Metazoa; phylum Chordata; class Mammalia; order Chiroptera; family Phyllostomidae; genus Tonatia; species Tonatia bakeri. Next base: position 83,711 of record PVIA01004679.1, read on the forward strand.
GCGCCTGCCCTGAACATCGGCTGGCTTCCCCACATGGGACCACAGAACGTGGTGCTGAGACTTTTCTTTGCCGACACCAACTCCCAGCCATGTGGTTCTGCCACAGAGAAGCAATCCCAGAGGGCACGCCGTCACCCTGGTAAACACCACCGGTAACTGCAGCTCCTAGCGGCCACCTTGCTGGCCTTGCCTTCAATTACAATTCGATGTTGTTAAAATCTCCACAAAACTTAACTTGGGCAGGGCGTCGCCTCTTAGTGTCAAGGCAAATATTCCCAATCACTAACTTAAATTTTTTTAATGTATGAGGCATTGGTGAGACACACTCAGTGACTAGGGGATGGAGAAGGCTACCCTGTCATTTCGGAGTTAAGCCAGAAGAGCACGTACGCTCTGTGTGGTGGCCCTCTGCGACCAGCACTGTGAGCTTGTCTGTCAGCCTCTGCCTCCCCGTCCAGGGCGCTCGTCAGGGTGCTGGGGCATGTCTCCAGGGACCAGCCAGGTAAGGCTGCATTTTACTGGGTTGGCCAAAAAGTCTGTTCAAGGCTTCCGGTCAAGATGGCAGCGTAGGCAGACATGGCTCACCTCTTCGCACAGACACATCAAAGTTAAAACTAAAATATAGAAAACCATCACTCAGGAACATCTGAAATCCAGCTGATTGGGAGTCTGACAACTACGGAATTGAAGAAACCACACCCATCCAGACTGGGAAGAGGGGCGCAGACACCACACGGGCTGGCTCCACACCCACATGGATAAAAACTCGGGAGGGACACCTTGGGAGTGAGAAGTCCCAGCCCGACACCAGGTCCCCCAGCCTGGAATTCCAGTGTCAGGAAGATAAGTCCCCATGAATTCTGGCTGAGAGAAATAGTGGGGACTGAGTCAGTGGAGGAGGCTGCCAGAGCCCTAAGCAGCTCCTTTTAAAGAACCCACACACGGACTCACCCACTCAGACTCGCTCCCTCTGAGCTCCAGCACCAGGGTGGAAGCTTGGAGGGCACCAGTGGTGCACTGGGAGAGACAGAAGTGTCTGGCTTCAGGGTGAGCAAAGGCCATTGTCCCTTTGCTGAGCTCTCCACCCACAGAACCAGCAGGCTGGTGCCATATCTGAGACTCCATCAGCCTGGCTAAAACTGGCCCACCTTGGAGATACTCAGAGACTCCACCTCACCCAATTCATAGGCTCACCCAACCTGCTTTTGCATAAGAACGTCTGGTCTTGGCTCCTAAATCCTATCAAACAAGCAACAGCTGGCTTCAGTGACCCCTAGCAGCAGCCAGATTAGAGTCAAAGTTGGCTTCACCTGGGAATCTCCCAACCCAGCAGGAGCAGCAGCCATCTCCGATTGCTTTACAGCCCCAGGCAGGGGGCCCTGGTGAAACACAGGTTGGGGCTGACCTTGGCCTACACTACTGGGAAACCGCAGGGCCAGCACACCCAGGGGACAGCCACAGACCACATTGGAACACCACAACCCTGCCCCTGCACAGCTGATACTCCACAAGGGCGGAGGTTGGTGGTCAGTGGTCACAGCCAGTCCTTGCAAATAACTGGCCTGGGTAAATCCCTCCCATTGACCTGCCAACAGCAACCAAGGCTCAACTACAAGAGGAGGGTGTATTCAGTCCACACAAAGGGCGCACCACGAGTACCCAGCTTGGGTGATAGGGGAGGCTGAGTCACTGGAACCTATAGGACACCTACTACATTAGGCCATGCCACCAGGACAGGGAGTCATAGCAGCTCTGCCTAATACATAGAAACAAACACAGGGAGGCTGCCAAAACAAGGAGACAAAGAAACATGGCCCAAATGAAAGAACAGATCAAAACTCCAGAAAATGAGCTAAACGAGATAGAGACAAGCAATCTATCAGATGCAGGGTTCAAAACACTGGTTATAAGGATGCTCAAGAAGTCTAGTGAGGACATCAGCAGCATAAAGAAGACCCACTCAGAAATGAAGCACACACTAATTGAAATAAAGAACAATTTACAGGGAAACAAAAGTTGCGAGGATGTAGGGTAAGTAGAGGCAGTCTGGCTTCCTCACCCAGGTGTCTGGGCAACTGAGGGAAGCAGTTTCCAATAGCCTTGAGAATGGGCCTGATAAGCAGTGTTCCCACAGCCTTGAGTGGGCCGCAGGCATAGCCAGAAGGTCTAGTGCATAAGATCTGTTGACATCCTGCCAGCTTTGTCTGTGTTCTTAAGTACCTGAGGGGGTAGGGACTCCCCGCTGGGTGCCACAACAGGTGCAAGGGCACAGGTGACAAGAAGTGTGCCAGGCAGAGACATGCAGGGGGACACGCAGCGTGCCTGGCTCACACACCGGTGAATAAAGACACGTCAGACATCCCAATGACTCTGTGAATATTCCCCCTTCTGACTGAATATCGTGAACCTGTCAGGCCTTAGACAGTCGAAAGGCAGTGGATGAAGCCAAGAATCCAGTCAATGATTTGGGACATAAGGAACCAAAAAACAACTAATCAGAACAACAAGAAAAAAGAATCCAAGAAAAAAAGAAGCTAGTATAAGCAGCCTGTGAGGCAACTTTAAGAGTTCATAGGGTGCCAGAAGGAGAAGAAAAAGAGCAAGAAATTGGAAATTTAGCTGGAAAATTAGTGAAAGGAAACTTCCCCAATTTGGTGAAGGAAATAGACAAGCAAGTCCAGGAAGCACAGAGAGTCCCAGTTCTGATGGATGCAAAGAGGCCCACTCCAGGACACATCACTATTAAAAAGCCAAAGGTTATTTAAAGATAAAGACTCTTAAAAGCAGCAAGAGAAAAAAAATGAGTTACCAGATGGCTGCCAGATGGGAGGGGGGTGTGGGGGAATGGGTGAGAAGTGCAAATAGGCAGTTAGAGAACAGCCCTGGGGATGTCAAGTATGGTACAGGAAATGGAGCAGCCAAAGAACCTACACACATGACCCACGGACCTAAACAATGGGGGGGATGGCCTGAGGGAGTGGGGGGCTGGGTGGAGGGGGCAAAGGGGGAAAAATCAGGACAATTATAATAACATAATCAATAAAATATCATTTAAAGAAAAGTCTGTTTAGTTTTTTCTGTAAAATAAAAGACACATTTTTCATTTTCATCAGTAACTTTATTAATTTGGATATTTTGAGTAGGCTGGCTCTCTCCTGTGTGGTAGGACGTTGATCGTTCTCAGTTTTGGATCATTATTAACTTCAGCTGGTCCACCTGACCGTGGAGCATCGTCCAGCAAGAAGTCTCCAGCCCGTAACTTCACAAACCACTTTTGACACGTTCGGTCAGTCACGGCACCTTCTCCACACACTGACAGATCTTTTTTTGCATTTCAGTTGTGTCTTTACCTTCCTCAAAATAGTGAAGCACAATATGCTGATAATGTTGCTTACGTTCTTCCATCTTCAATATTAAAGTGGCTACACAAAAACTCACTAATTTTGATAAGTGTATTTTAAAAATGCACACTGATATGACAGCCGCCACAACCCAATCTAACAAAATTGTCTCGAATGAAGTTAAAGACAGCTAAGCACCACTAGAGCCATTGTCTGGAGAAAAACAAATGAACTCTTTGACCAGTCCAGTGTAAGTAGCAGCTTCATCAACTGCACCGAGCCGTCCGTACTGGGGAAGGCTGTGTGAACATGCCCGGGTTCCTGAGCGTGTCCCATTTGTGAAGATGTCTGCTTTCCCTTGTGGGCAGTAGGGTGATGGCCCTCACCGACCGACCCAGAACACCTGCAGGTGCAGGTGCAGGACCGGGTAGGGAGCCTGGGCGTGGCCCGGGGAGCAGGGACCTGCACCCCCAGGGAGGGGCAGCCACTGCCTTCCCGGCTGCACTGCGGTGCTGGGCCTGGGGCTCAGACCTGCAGGCTGCTCGCGGCCCGCAGGACGAGTGGACTTGGGGGAAACTCAGTCGCCACAGAGGTCACTGTATTGCCGTCTCCATCGAAGGTTAAGACATTCTTTCCTGGAAGACATGCTCCAAGGGAAGCCGAGTCCCCTGCAGTCGGGCGAACCAGGCGGGGCGAGGCCAATGTGCTCGGTCACAGGCGTGTCTAGTGGTAGCAGCCGCACCGGGCACGGTGCGTCCGCGGGAAGGGCGAGGCCTCTGGGGGGTCACGCAGGATGCCTCTAAGCACGGCGTGAGTGTGCATGGCTCCTCTCTTTTCCTGCCCCGGGGTTAGCGGCCCCCAACCTGGGTGAGCAGCGGGGTGTCTCACTGAACTTTGAAAAGGCCAAGGCCCCTCCACCTCCCACGCCTGGCCGACCCCATTTGCCCTGAGATCAGCTGAAGCACCGCAGGGGTGACTCCCAGTCTCGTCCAAGGGCTTCCCATCCAGACAGTCTTACTCCTCGGCGACGTGTGTTCTTAGAAATCAGAAAGACTCAAATCGAATCTCTGGGTCTGTCGCAGGGAAAAATCGACTCACAGGAGTTGCAAGACTTTTCAGAGCCTCTGTTTGCTCACCCGCAAACTAAGTGTGACGAGGCATGTGACGGACGGCAGAGTGAGGCCAAGTCACACGTAGGCATCACGGCTTTTCCTCGGTCCCTCAGGACCCGGGAGTCCGTCCCTAACTGTTCCGATGACTCTTTCCCAGGGGTGGGAAGAGTCCGTCTGGGTGCGAGGAGGCAGAGGGGACCCCGCGCTCAGAGGGAGCTGCGTGTGGCTCACTGCTCGGTCTATGGAGTTTCTGTTCCTGTTCGTCCACGAGCAGGGCCCGCGTCTCAGTCACACCGAGCCCACGGACGTGCCGCCAGCCTGCACATCCAGGCGGGTGCCAGGGGACAGTTTGCTGGCCTCCACTTGAGAGGACAGTGTCGGAACGTCTTCCAAAGGGAAGTATTTTTACATTTAGCAGCCACAACCTTCTTGACTTAGCTGCTTCGGTCTTTGATATATAAATATTTTTTAAAATTTCTCATCACATGTCTCTTCATCCTGTTTCAGAGGGTGCAGAGGAAGTGCACGGAAAACACATGTACACACAAAGACCCGGTTCCTTTTCATTAGGCATGGGAAGATGTGTACTCGGGGGCCGCAGCGAGCACGCACAGTGCCGGAAACCGTGCAAAGAAACTCCCTACGTTCGCCGCTTCGGTGACGGTTTTTCCTGCACGTCTTTCTCCGAATCAGCGTCCTTGCTCCCAGTGCCGGAGTTCACACCTGGGCTTTCCCTCTGAGCGTCTGTGTGCAGGTCGGCCCCTGGCCCTCACCGTGAGGCCCCCGCAGCTCCCACTCCAGGGTGCTGGCGACGCGCTCTCGAGGGCCAGATACTCCCTCAGAGACCGAGTTTGTTATTCCAGGTGCTTCTGGCTCCAAGCCAAGGGTGCAGGTTGAGCGGTGTGTCCCCAGGAGGTCAGAGTCCTGGTGCGCAGGACCTCGGAACGTGGCCTCGTTTGGAGAAGGCTCTTCACAGAGATAATCACGTTAAGACAGGGTTGTTAGATTGAGTGCTGATCCAATCCGATGGTGTCTCCATGAAAAGGGGAAAGCTGGGCACAGGGATGGACAGAGAGGGACACCAGGAGCTGGCTGGCGGCACCAGTAAGCCAGAGGGAGGGGCCTGGTCCAGGAGGGATCTGCCCAGGAGCTCCTTGACCTTGGACTTGCAGCCTCCCGACTGTCAGGGGACCAATCTCTGTTGTTTCAGCTGCTCGGCCTCTGGCACTTAGAACAGCAACACTGACACACCAGACCACCAGGGTCCCAAGGGTCTCTGAGGACAAGCTTCTGCGACATCGCAGCCCCCGGGGTGACAGCGGTCATGAGGGCCATCATCAACCGCTGTTCTGATCAACAGTGGTGTAGTGTTTGAATATTTTGAAAGATCTTCTTATCTTGTGTCCAAGAGTTGATTAAAATTCCTCCCTATCATAATACCCACATTCTCACTGGTATAAATTCTCAGGTGCATCCTTGAATGTTGAAGAAATAGACAGAATGGCAGCAGACGCGCGGGGAGGGAGAACCGTGCTGGGGAGGCCCCCGAGGGTTCGGGCGAGGCCACCCTGGGTGGGACGAGCTGTCAGGCTTGGCTGGGCTGGGCTGCCGCACCGGGGGTCGGTGTTCTGGAGATGGCGTGTGCCTTCAGGACCTGGCTTCTCTGTCACAGGTCATTGCCGCAGAATTCCCACCGACGCCGTCGATTTCCACTGGATGTCGCCGGGCCACAGGGGTGGGGGGGAGAAACGCCCCTGACCTGGAGACCCCGTAGCCACCCTGGATGCATGTTGCTAAATTCAAAGCTTGCTCAGAAGCACGCCACTGGCAGTCGGACCCTGGCTGTCATTCCTGCCATCTGTCAGTGCAAAACCTACTTTGACTAAAATAACTTAAACACATATTTTTATATAATCTCTGGGCCAGTTTTGAATCATTGATAATTACTGTTTTATATCCGTCTGCCAGTCAGATTAGATGGATAATGGCTAGATATTTCAGAAACTATGATTTTTAAAAGTGCTTACCAGTGGCATTAATCTAAGTGTCCAAAAACTGAGCATAAACATTGAAGCAGGGACCCCCGCCCTCCGGCCCCCGACATGTTTGTCTCTGTCGGAGTTCACTGCCGTCCCCCAGGACTGGAAGGACTGAGAGTCACTTCAACCTGGGCGCGTGCCCTGACCAGGAATCGAACCTGCATCCTCTCAGTTCACAAGACAATCGTCCAACCACCTGAGGGGCACCGGTAAGTCAAGTCACTTCAAATCGTCATTCCCCAAACTTTTTGGCTTAAGAATCACATTCATAACATCTGTTCTCAACCCTCTTAGCACTTTTCAGTCTTTCCATCATTTTTGCAGGGTTCTGAATAAGAAATGGTTTTAACACAAATCTTTTACTGTTGATATAAGGTTAAAGTTCATGTTATTGAAAGATTGGATTTCATTTCACTGGAATTTTTAGTAATGTTCATATTATATAAAAAGCAATTGCAAACTCCCACACTGACTGGGTACAGGCACATGATTTAATTTACTGAAAATCAATGATTTCATAACAGAATGCATTTCAGACAAACTTAAATGGCAGATGACGTTGGTTTCGTGACAATGCACAGATTAATGTAGACCGAAATTTAACATGGTTAGCAATCAGACTAGAACGCATGTGCTCTTCCAACTGTCAGAACATGAAGTGAGGCTTTTTTAAATTCCGGAGGCTTACACTGACAGAAGCCCCGGTGCAGAGGGAAGGTTTCAGCCCTTGTTGCGGGTGCCATTTACATGCTGCCCGCATGGGGGTGGCCAGTGTTTATTCCTAGTGAATCGAAATCCAAGTTGGATATAATAATATCTTTGCTCTAAAAATTTCTTTCAGAAGTTGTAAAGCCACCTTCCCGTTCCACAACCACATTTTATTGCAGGGTGTGACTCACGACACGGCGGAGACCACTGAAGCCACTGTGTAGAGCTGTTTTTGTTTTGTTTGACCTTAACTGTCACAGGTCAAGACCCACACTCCTCCCACTGTCTGTCTGCCCATCCACAACGCCAGTTCCAACCCTGACCCGGACACCTGGGTCCACACCGAAGAGCCCGAGCTGACAGCTGTGGGTGGAGCAGGGGTCCCGCTGTGGCTGCCCCGCGCCTCCCCCTACAGCCACCCAAGTGCTCCTGGAGGCTCCTGCCGTGTCATCTGAGGGGGAGAAATACTAAAGTCATGTGGGTTATTTTCAGGTCAGAGCAAGGTGACAGTCTGGGAGCCACGTGTATCCACCACCCCCTCCCTCCTCCAACACCTGGAAATGGAACAAACTCGTGTTGTTAAAGGAAAGCTCACCACTGAACTGTTAGAGACGCATGTTGACTTGAGCCCGCGATCCCCTCCACCTGCAGCCGCAGCTCCTGGGGGATGAGGGGGGCACGAGGAGCAGAGTGCAGGCGTGGGGGGAGGGGATGGCACAGGGGGGCGGATGCAGGGACTGGCTTTCCAAAATAGGAGGTTCATTTCACAAGGAGATTCCCTCCCTGGTCACTAGGGCTGTTGTTATGGAATCTGAAAGGTGGTAAGTTTATCCTTGGCTCCTTTTAACTTTTGGGGGGCAGGGAGGGGGTGGAGGAGCTTTTCCCACTCCCTACAAGTTACCTTCTGTGACTTCTCCACTCATGGACCCACGGGATTCACTCTGCCCATTCCTCCTGGGCAGTGGGGCCTGTCCCCGCGTCCCAGCAGGAGGCCTGAACCCGGCATGTGTCCCAGGAGCGTCTGCACAGAAGCAGTGAGGTCTGCACCTCAGACAACCTGCAAGGAACCAGCGACGTGGCCAGATCTTGTATGTGGTGTTTCTCATCGCTTTTCCCTCTCTGTCCTCACAACAGCCACGTCCAGAACACAGGCCCGCGCCCTTCCGACGGGATTCCAGGGCTGCGGACCCCCGGCAGTGCGAGACCCCCGGCTGTGTGAGGTCCTCCCTGACTTGAGTGGGAGGGGCAGGAGGACCAAGCTCAGCTGCGGGGGCTGAAAAATCTATCGCCGATGGTGTCATCCTTCGCTCTGGCGATTCTTCAGGAAGCCGAGAGATGCTCACAGACGCACCCGTTTGTTTCTGGAGTGGCCTTTTCTCCGATCTGACGTGCTTCAACCTATCCTTTCCACATAAAATTGATACTTTCTGAAACTCCAAGATGAAACTGCCTTTTGAGGAACTCTATTCCGGGTCCCCAGTGGGAGAGGCCATGTCTGTGACAGCCCTCCTCGCGCAGGGTCTCGAGTCATTCCAAGCGGGTGGGTGGGCTTCACGTGCTTCCCCCGGGGCTGATGGAGACCCGACCCCTTCGCTGACCCCCTGCGCAGTCCCCACCCGGAGCCCGGAGGGTGCACAGAGGTGGGGGCCTTCGGCTGGGCTCGGCCTGGAGCTCTGGGCGGAGCTGTCGGGAGTCCAGGTAAAAGTCTTGCTCGCCATGTGACACCTTCAGGCCAACCTGTGGGTCACTGTCTCGATTCTGAGTATCACTTGCAACGTGGAGTCACCAGCAAAGCAGCCCTAACGGTGAAGGAACCAGCACTGAGTGACCGCCCGGTGACACAGCCCTGTCCCCCTGCACGTCTGCTGTGGAATGCATCATCCTGTCACCCTACTTCCGCAGGCCAGGGGGCCGAGGCCTTGGGACGTCAGATTGGATCATTGTAGCCACGTTCACCAGGGGATGCAGCGGGCTGCCCATCACCCCGGCTGCGCCCAGAGAGGAGCTGCTCTGCCGGGAATCCGCCGTGAGCACCCCCCTTGGCAGGGAACTGCTGGACACAGAGGACTTGGGGAGCAGGGGCCCTGGGGCTGGTCATCCCACAGAGTGGGGCTGAGGCCTTGCGCCCGCGTCCCTCTGTTCGTCCTGCTCCCCACACGGCAGCGCAGACTCGGCCCCGCATCCCACTGCTGGGCTCCTCTCAGGTCCTGTGCCCAGGCTCGCAGCCCTGCAGCCTCTTCCGCGTCCGTCGTCCCTGCCTCATGCCCCCGCGGTGGGGCGGCCGGAGCTGCTCCTGAGGCGCTGTCCCCTGCCCGGGAAGGCGGAAGGACAAAGGGTGCCCGTTGCTTAGACGCATCTCGTGGGACTTCCATAAAGTGATTAATTCAGGAAAAAACAAAAACGGGTGGCAGACGGTCGATGGGGACTCTCCCTGTGTGGGGACTGGACGTGCCGCCTGAGCAGGTTCTCCCCCCGTCACTGCAGCCAGTGGAGGCCACGCGTCCGCGTCACAAAGGGCCTAGGTGCCGGGAGGAGCTGGGGAGACCTCTGTGCGCTGTGTTGGTCCCTTATTCCCTTCCAGGGGCACTCGGGACAAAGAGAGCTCCAAGTGCCCTCTCCCTCTGCCTGTCCTGTGGCCAGGCATACTGGCCTCCCGTATGTGACCCTGCAACGCTCTCATCCATCTGTGTCAGCGTTTGCTGCGGGTTTCTGCCATTCTTCATTAAGAAACAGCAGCTCCCGTTTCAAAGCCAAGTACTTCCAGTGGGAAACACTGCATCTCCCTGCCACCAGCCACCCCGCCGGACCTCAGTCTGTCTGGTGCCCGCACCTGTGAGCTCATGAAACATGGCCATGTCCGCCACTGTCCCTGAGTGGAAGTGCAGTGAGTGCAGCCGCCAGAATGCAGAGGGGGAGGGTGAGAGGCAGGAGACCAGATATTCCATCCCCACCCCACCTGCGCTGTGCACCGCAGGGGGCACTGGCCCCTCGGTCGGGGTCCCTCCCGCCACAGGGCCACAAAGGCGTTGCCAGCCCTGTTGCTGTCAGAGGTGTGGGCACTGTCCACGTGGGGACCCCTCTGAAGTCAGCCTTACTGCCTCTGCCATGAGAGGTGGACCCAAAGGAGGTTTGTTGTTGTGGACCACGGGGCTCAAGTCTCATTGACTCAAATGGTCATCCCTAACGGTGTGCCCGGAGCTGCCCCCTGCCGTCCCCACTGCGGGTCAGGCTCTGGGCCAAACGCCTGGTGGGCTTCCCCTGGCTTCGTTCCGCAGCCCCCGCTCAGGGCAGTTGCGGCTGTCCCCCGTGCACGAGGACGAAGGGGACTCAAGAGGTTACGTCTGGAACCAGGTTTGGATGGCTCAGAAGTGGGGGGAATAGGAACTGGAACCCGAGTCGGCCTGGCATGCGTTCATGCACCTGCTCACTACTCTGACCTGCTCCGGACCGTGCTGCACCGCATGTGGACTGCGACCCCCTCCCTCAAGATGGGGGCTCTCGCCACCTGCCCGCACTCCCGCGGCGCCCGGCATGGACACACACACGCAGGGGAGCCCAGCACGAGTGCCGAACAAGCAGAGGTGGCCCAGACCTGAGCTTGAAGCACGTGACGCCGTAAGCCAGCAAACAGCCGCAGCTGTGGCTTGTCACATGAGCGAGGCAATTGCAGAGCAAGTTGAAGAATTGATTTCAAAAGCATTTGTTTTGTGACTTGAAGGGGTGCCCGGTAGGTGAGGAAATTTGAGGGGACCCCCTTTACTGGTGCTGGAGGGGTGACTGTGGTGAGCCCAGCCACGGAGTGACCAGCTGAAACGATGGAACCAGGAGAATGCCACTGCCTGTCGCCACAGGCCCGCAGCTTCCACGCCAGTCCGTTCTCGCCGAGATGACTCCGAATCCTTCCGCGCAGGGGAGCGGCCCGCCCTGAAGTCTGTGGCCGGCGCCCCGCAGCCCCAGCCAGCCTCAGGGGAACCGGAGCACTGGATGGCAGGGCCCCGCCCCAGCAAGGAATTCCAGGGCCCGGCCCCTCGAGTTTAACGGTAGTAATTACGCATCACCAGGGGCTCTTCAGTGCATTCCGTGAGCCATGCTGCCACACGTCCTTCCTGAGATCAGAGCATCTCCCAGCCGGCGTTCTCAGCCTCTCCCCTCGGGGCGCGCACATGAATGACGACAATCTGCGGCACACCAAAAAATGTGTATTTTTTTGCCAATCTGACAAACAACAGGTATAATTTTGATTAATTCACACTAGATGGCTATTGTTGTGTTGGCTGTTGTCCTTTTTTATTTGACAATCTCAGGGAAAAGAGGTCAGTGCTCCTGACTAAATAGTCAGGAGTTGCACGTTTTAAAACTCCTTGGGGCACACCGAGTGAAAACCGCTGACCCACAGGTGGGTGTCCCAAGTCTGCACCCTGCCCGGAGGGACGCATGTGCGCCCAAATGTATTCTTGGGTGTCCACACACTTTGTGCTCCCATGGGTGCCAGAGCCGTGGGGGCTGTGGACATGGTCTCCCGTGCGGCCTTCAGTGGCCTGGCTGCATGGAGACTGGGGCAAGCAGGGCTGGAGGGAGACAGACGCCCCTGCTGGGAGGCAGCCCTGGGGCCACGGTGAGGCTCAGGGGACTCATGGGACGTCACATGAGCCACAGCCGTGCTGAGTGAGGGGTGGGTGCTGTTCCAGCAGCCAGCTGCAGACCACTGGCCCCTTCGTGCCCAAAGTGTCTGGGATGGCAGGACATGTCCACACTGCTGACGGGTCCTTGCGTGTTCTCTGGCTGTCTAGGCGTTCCAGCCCAGTGCGCCAGGCAGGCTCTGAGAGGCCCTGGAGCAGGTCGGGTACCTGGAGCCCGCTGGGACCCCAGGCTGTGGCTCCTCCCTCTGAATCCAGGGCCGGAGGCGGGGCTTCTCCCTGCAGACAGGGCCGGGCAGCCGCAGGGCTCACGGAGGCCGGCGTGAGGCTCAGCGTTCTGCTGCCTTCGCCTGGACGTGGTCAGCAGATTTTTACCAAGGGCCCCTCTTCCCGTGCCGCACTGGGCCCCTCAGGTCATGCTGCCTATCTGGCCACAGCCCCTGAGCCCTGAAGTCAGTTCTTGGGCTTAAGATGCAAAGACGCTATCAGTTCCTTCCTCAATGCTCTTCCTCCTTAGTATCCGGCTCTCTCAAGGCCAAAGCAAGCGGGTAGAAACATCTTCTGTGATGGGAACGGGCACCTCATTCTCTCTGGAGTCAGAGGGAAGAACTGCTACTTTGAATGGCTCTGATTTCTAAGAAGACTCAGCTGAGATTTTGTTTTCCCAGAGGACTTCTTGTAGTGAGACCAGCCTGTACCCTCCGAAGCTTTAGAGCACAGGACAGTGCCCAGCGAAGGCACACTGGGCTCACCGGCTTCCTGGGAATTCAGTTTCTCCTCCGTCTCCAACACCTGTGCAGGCGTAGAGTGACATAAACTTCTCTGTCTACAGCTACTACGGGCTGAACTGCAGCCTCCAGAAGCGTGTTGCAACCTCACCCCTCAGCGCTGTGAACGGGACCTTATTTGGAGATGTGAGGCAGGCGCTCACCTTGCAGCGGAGGGACAGGAGAGCCCGAGGCCACGGAGCTCAGAGCAGCCGGGCAGGTCTCGCCGCGGAGCCGGGCGTGTGCACCCCAGCCCCAGACGTCTGGCCTGGCTGCCGAGAGTCTCTGCTGTTGCTGACTCCCAGTCTGTGGCGCTCTGCGCGGCAGCCCCGTGGATGGCGCAGCCGGTGAAACTGAAGGGCGGCAATCACAGTCACCGTCGCGGGCCGGGGCAAACCACGGCGTCTTCGCCTGCTGTGCCCGGTAGTTCCCTTCTTCACCTGTGGCCTTGCTACGTGTCCCCACAGGCTATTCCCTAATCGCCACTCTCTCGGGTTTTCCTCGGCCCGAAGGCGCTGGTGAACCGGCAATCTGCTGCCATGGCCGCCGGAATGTGCACGGCACACACGACAGTTCCGAGACCTGCCTGTTCGAAACCTCGTTTCTGAGCCCTACTGCAGAGCCAGATTCCTTGGGGAAAGACAGGCCAGGAATCTTCAGTTTTAGAAGGTCATGTGACTCTGAAGTTAGTCAGCGGAAGTGGTCGCTGAAGGAGCCGCCGGCTGGAGGGCCAGCGCCCACAGGGAATGATTCCTGGACAGCGGGCACCTGCCCCTTCCCTGGTCCGTGGACCCCGAGAAGGAAGACTCATCCCATATGACCCCGAGCAGGAATCTGCCTGCTGAGGTGGACCCCTGCCCAGGCGGTGTCAGGTGGTTCTGGCTGTCAGTCTCGGACGTGGGGGGGGGGGAATGGCCGTAGTTCCCTCGATCGTAGTTCCCAGAAGCAACAACCAGCAACGTAACTCGTCTGGGGCTGAGCTCTCCGTCCAGTCTGGATTCTGTCCATGCCTGTTACTTCACGCAGCTTAACCCTCACCCCACGACGTCTCAGACCGTCGGTCGGATTGTGCAGGCGGGGAAACTGGGACGACAGTGCTGAGCAGCCCAACAAGACCATCGGGCTACGGAACCCAGGTTTGCCCTCCTGCAGGACCGAGACTCGGGGCATCTCACGATGCATTGGAGCCAAAGCTGGCACTCAGCGTGGCAAGTCCCTAAATGGCCACCGGGCCTCAGGGGGTAAAGACTTTCCCCAGAATGCAGGTTCTCTCAGCGTTTCCCTCACTGGGAAAACTAGGACACTAGAAAAAGGCTCCGCTTACCGGCATCGTTGACTTACCTCTGGGGGAGCTTCTGGCACCCTGGTCCTGACCTGGTGACAGAGTCACAGGCGCGGTCCCAGTTCTCCAAGGTGAAGGGGGCAGGGTTCCCATCGTTGGATAGCCTGAGTCACCGCGTTCAGATGGCCTCTGGCCGTAAGCTCACTCGGTGGAGGAGCGAGCTCCGAGTGTGCACGGACTCCCCACAGCAGGGCGCAGCCAGGCAGCCAGGATGAGCGACCCTCTGGAACGCGCCCCCCCGCCCCCAGTGACCCGCGCAGACCCTCGGCGTCTCCGTGTGGCCGAGTGCCGGGCCTGTGCTGCTTGGTGTCTCCGTAGGGAGGTCCGGTTGCCGATGCAGAGTTCACAGAATTTGCTCCGACGACGATGGAAGAGACACATGGTGAGGCCTTCAGGTGACTCGGTGTCAATTTACCGGTGACGGCCGGCGCTGCGTCCCTGACGGGGAAGGGGAACTCGAACCTCGTCCCAGCCCAATGAAACTGTCCTCCAGGACCACCGTGTCTGCGCCGAGGCATTGCTCACAAAGCAGCCGCCTCTCACCAGATAGGCTTCCCAGGGCTTCCGTGTAGAAAAGGGCTACTAAAAAAAATCTTTTCTTTGTGTCTTTTTATTCTCCTGTGCTTGCAGTTTTCTATGAGGAATTCGTCCCATGACGACACCTTACAAACCACAGACACAGCCCCCACTTGGGAATGAAGCACATGGACCCAACCTTTGCGGGGGTGGGGGGTCGCGACCTCAGAGCCCGGGCTGTGATACGCTGTGGCCTTGTGCCCGCCCCCTCTGCTCCAGGTCTCGCTGCCTGACGCCTCTGCTCAGACCCACAGGGACCTCCTGAGGCCGGCCAAGCCTTCCCCTCCCCCGCTGGGACCGCTTTCGTTGTCCGTGTCCGGGCAGTTTTCCCGGAGTCTGCAGGTGCACAGGGGGCAGTGTGCCCACTCTGTGTTGAAGGAGAGTCCGTCAGCTGTTGACTCTGCTGGGCAGAGAAAGTGTTCCAAGAGGCCGGGACGGTCTGTGGTGGGTTTTCCTTCACAGAAGCACAAGGAACAGTGGGGACCCAACTGCCGGCGGCCGAAGGAAAGAGGTCGGGTCGCTTCACTCCGGCCCCTCCGTGTCGTAGGAAACGTTGGGAATCAGCAGAGGCTTTATTTAGCCCAACAGGAAAAAACACCAGTATTGGACTTCTGGTCATATTCACTTTTAGTTTCCTAGCACGTGGGCAATTTTGCTTTATTTCTCAACTCTCAGCAAACAGATGAGCAATCGCCTTGGTCAAGAGTTGTTTTTGTGAAAGGTTATTTTGATGGTCCTGGCGAAGCCGTTAAAAATAGTCTTGCTTTCAGAACTGGAAAAGGAAAGGGCTTTGTCACACTCAGAAAACAGTGGCAGGACTGAATCAGAGTTTCAATGCAGTGTTAGCCCTTTGGAAATCTGAGATAAAAATTGTGCTTGAAATAGAAAAGACAAACAAAAAACAACTCAAAGGGACAATACACATGTACCCATGAGCTGGAGGGAGAAAAACATCAGCAAACCACACGTGTTCACCAGGCTTTGTCGTCCGAGTGTCCGGGGGTTGAGCGGGTGCTGTCTTAGCAATGGGGCCAAGGCAGAGGTCTCAGCCTCATGCTGAGACCCTCACTTGGGCGCTGAGACCCTCACTTGTGCACTGAGACCCTCACTTGGGTGCTGAGACCCTCACTCACACACTGAGACCCTCGCTCGCACGCTGAGACCCACTGTGGGGGGAGCTCCCACCTCCGACCACGACGGCACCCACTCTTGCACTGGAGTGCGCACTCAGAGACGCGGAGCCGACAGAACTGGAATTAACTTGTATTAACTCTCCGAGAGAAGTGACACTGAGGTTCACTCAAAAACGTGTAACAAATGTTTCTGACGGCTCCATCCTCGAGCTCCCTGGGCAGGTGGACAAAGAAACGGTGGTACCAGGACAGCTGGGCAGTGACAGGGGACACGCTGTCACCACACGGAAGTGACGGGTACAACTTAGTCACGCTGGGGAGTGACAGTGGCCAATCTCAAGAGAGGACATGATGTCTGATTCTGCCCATGGGACCTTCGTGCAAACCCGACACCGGAGTGAGGGGAGCAGGTCAGTGGCTGTGGGGAGTCGGGGGCGGGGGCCTCACTGCAGAGGGCTAGCAGCGGTTGTCACGCAGCCCAAGACACATGCAAGCTTCCCCAGAACCATGCAACTGGAGAAAAAGCCAGCGTCACCCTATGGTAATTTTTAAAATAGGATGTATTATAAAGAGACGAAATTCTCTTCCGTGTCACCCGGGCCCTCCCAGGCTGAAGCTGGCTTGTCCTCCTCCGGCCAAGCCCGGTGGTGACGGTGGTGACAGTGGTGACAGTGCTGATGGTGAGAATGTGCTCAGGGGTGCAAGACGTGGCCCTAGGCACTCACCTATGTTTCCACGCTGCAGGTTCCTGACAACCCCGGCAGGTGGGCCTCGCAGTCTGCCTGGAGCAGGGAGGAACGTGGGGTCTGGGAACGTGAACGTGACGGTACGAGGCCGGCTGTGCGCTCAAGCGGAGGCCGCCTGGCTACAGAGCCTATGTCCCCAAACCTGATACCTGTCCCCTTTCTGAAGCCTCTGAGAAACCTCGTCGATAAAGAGACAGTGGAAGCCTCGTGGCCAGACCGGCCATCGCTGAACTCTCGAGAAGACCCTGCACGCACTGGCCTGTCTGTCTCCCGTTCGGCCCCGCCTCCCACCCCTCCCACCTCGGAAGGTGCGTGGCTCCAGCTCACGCGTGCTCGCAGCTCGCAGTCGGCTACTTGTGTGTGGCGTGTCGATCTAATAAGAACCACCTGCTGCCTTCCCGTTGCTGCCGGAGGTTCAACCTGGAAGCATTTTGCTGTGGGTGTCGCACGGTTTGGTGACAATGGCAGACACCGCGAGAGGGTTGCCCAGCCGGAACTGGTTGTGTGGCAGGGCCACTAGCGGTCTCTCCACATCGAACGCGTAGACGCAGGACGACTCACCTCGGGTCTTTCTGGCCCGTATCAGCCGCTGTCGGCCTGCGATGAGGACTGGAGTGGGATCTTGGTGTTGGAAGAGAAGGTGCTGAATACAGAAGCGCCACTCGCTTTAGAGACTGAAATTCGCTCCCCCAATTCCCGTTGCCACCTAAAATCATTTGCATCGCGTCACTCGTCACTGGGTCGGGCACAGCCACGCGCGTCTGCTCACACTCCAGAAACCACGAACAGATGCACAGAGAGGGGCTGAAATAATATAAGAGGCTCGAGGAGGCAGGGACGTCCTATCAGGATGTGGCAGTGATCGGGGCAGGAAGAAACCAAAGGATCAGCGTCACCGCCAGGAACCGTGGGAAGTGCAGAGCAGCTGGACGGGCAGCTGTGGAGCCTGGGGGACGCCCAGCGTCGCTGAGGCCACAGGGCCCACCCACAGGTGCTCCAGGGGCTGGCCCTCCTGCACTGTTCAGCTGGAGGAACACCGGGGTGACCGTCCAAGGTACCCCCTGCACTTTACGGGTATCGACGAGGCTCCCAAGGGGAACCCTGAGACCCACTGGCCCACGTAGGCTGGGCTGGTAGATCAGCGGCCCACCCTGTCCCACCAGCCCAAAGAGCGGGACCCCCGAGAAACCGGGAAGCGTGCCTTCGTCCCTCCCCTGCCTGCCACTCTCCGGTGGCTCCTTGTCCTGCTCAGAAGGAGACCAGCTGACCCACGTCGGCCCAACCGGCCAAGGGCGCGACCGGGCCACCTGCTATCTGCAGGCGGGATGCCGAGGGCCGAGCCCACTGCTCTCGCCCCGCCGCCTCTCCCGGCCCCCGGTGGGCAGTGCGGTGCGCAGCCCGTCTCCCTCCGCGCGGGCCTTGGGGCGCCAGAGCTGACCAGGCGGCCGCGGGCGAGTGACTGGTCACCTGTCCGTCAGGACTCGCGAAGCAGGATGACGACTTCCCCACAAACCTTCCGCTCACATCCCCGGATTCCTGCCCACGAAGTGCTGCGTTTCCGTTTCTCTTTTTAATTCAACCTTTAGAGTCATTTTTCCACGGAGCGTTGACAAGCGCGTGGGCAACGTGAAGCCCCAGCTCCGGTCTGGTTCCGCCCTGCTTGTGCAGAGCCGGGAGAGGCTGGAGGGCGAGGCAGAGCTGGGGTGGGCGAGGGGCCTCGGGGCGCCGCACCCCGGTCCAGCACGGAGCCCGGAGCCCCCTCGCGGGGGCTGCCTGCTGCTGCTGAGCGGCGCGGACACGACAGAACCCCTGCAGTTCCTGGCGGCTCAGCTTCGGCCGGGAGGCGGTGCGCAGGCTGCTGACGTTCGCCGCACTGGTCCGCGTACCGCCGAGGCTTGAACACGGCTGCTCTGCGGGCGCACCGGCAGGCAGGCAGGCAGGGCCGAGGAGAGGCCACGTCGGGAGATCGTCTTCCTTCTCACCTGCACCCCGAGTCCGCAGCGCGGGCATTGTCTCCGAGCCCGCAGAAAGGGCGCGAGCCGCAGCGGGGGCTGGCGGAGGAAGCCGCCCAAGCCCTGCACGGTCCTGGAGACACATCCTCTCGGGAGGGCGAGTTAGTGACGCATCAGAGGCCCCGAAATAGCACATTTTAGCTGGAGTCCCACTTCTGTGAGTGCACGCAGAGGAGAGAAGCGGACATGCAAAAACACGAGCCTTTCAGGACATTCGTTCCAGTTTTGTCACCGCTTATAATCGCGTGGCACAGACGGTTGCCCCAGTGCCCAACGACGAGGCCTCTGATCACGGTGGCGTGTCCCTGCGAAGGACGCTCCGCCGCCAGCCAGTGCTTGGGGCCCGTCCAGTGAGGGCCTATCCAGTGCTGGCCGGTAGGGGTGCTCACAACAGACCGCGGAGTGGAAATGGCCTGCCGCTGCTCACGCTTCTCGGTCGCAGGAACACAGTGTGCCCACAGCACCAAGGTGTCTCGGGGTCATTAACAGCTGTTTCTGTTTGGAGGGGAAGCCCCGGAGGAAGCGGGGACAGGAGACGGGCTTTCTCTGCACTCTCGGGCTCTGCCCTGCAGCTCAGGCCCGAACACACGCACAGCCTGCCCCTTCCTGTCCACGGTACACGGTACACTGACGGGGCAGCCTGGGCCAGGTGGGCTCCAGGCCCCACGTGGAGTCCAGGGGGCTGGGAGGGATCTCACATAGTCAGTCCCAAAGCTGTGGCTCGGAGACAGACGCCAGTGGTGTGGGGGAGGGGCGGGCAGGCTGGTGGGGGGAGATTGTTGTGCGTGAAGCCACAGGGGGATTCTGAGGAAGGCTGCCCCCCACCCACCCCCGACTTTTCCATCCCACCAGACCCTCACAGACCCTCAGACACGCCCCAGCCTGCCGGCGTGCAGCCCTACTGCGCGCTTGCCAACACGCACAACTCGGGAGTTTCAACCGTCACCTGTGCTCAGCTCCAAGCGGAGGGGCCACGCTTGCTCAGTGTCATCGAAACAAATGAGTGATTATTTCAAAGCCAGTTAATGAAATGTAAGTCTAAAATGAGTAATTTTTTTAGCTATTTAACTTGCCCTGATGTATTCTATTGTAACATTGCTTCAGGGACACCCGAGCAAAACTCTTAGCAGGAAATTAATAACATTCTCATAAGAGCAATTTATTAACTTTCAGGACGTTTGAAGAGGCAGCCCATGCAGCCTCTGGTAGTCATTTCACAAGGGCCAAGTTCGGCCTGGAAATACCTCTCTCTGATGTCCTTTTCGGATAGTGAAGTTTGTGAAAAATAAGTCTGTTCCAAAAATATTACCTTGGCAACTATGTTTGCCCTCCGAGATATAAAACTTAATGTTCTCAGGTAGAGGAAGTATTTTTATGGCTTTATACAGTGCACGGTCAAATAACGCTTGCCCATCATTCCCCACTCTCAGCACAAACCCCAAGCCCAGCAGATTAGGTTGAAGCAGGGAAATGCTGATCCCCGACCGTAGCTACTGGCAAAAATCACAACTTTCTGGCAGAATAAGTCAGGGCCTGCCTTTAAAAGACCTTTGAAGGGACACCCAACGCAGCCATATCTGCTTTTGATCAGAATGTTATGCTTTCTGTTACATTCATACAAGGCCTGTTTATTGAAGCACTCCAACCCCAAAGAATTCAATCTACCTCGTTACTCAGCTGCTCGTCTGAGCACTTCTGCAGCAAGAGCTGGTCTCCTAGTGGAGGTCATTCCTGTATCGGCCCGGAGGCGGAAAAGCGCCAGCAGTGAGAGGGGCGCACCCCAGCACCGCTGCACCTCCCCCGAGGGCCTTTGACCCCATTCGTCTCGAGGTCTCACCGACACGGTGGGAGGTGCAGCCAGGTGAGCCATGAGACGCCGCTGGGACCCGGGGATTCGGCAGAAAAACTCCTTCTCGTTTCCAGACAATTCGGATGTGGCTAGGACTTCAGAGGTCGTGGTGAGAATTCTAGAAATTAGGCTGATGTATGCTGATGGCAGCCAATAACCCACAGGATTATTTTACTTTGCTTCAGCAAAGCTGTAATAGTTGTCTTTTATTTCATGCTCCTACTTATAACTTTCCACTAATTATTCTAGTTTTAATCACATGATCTAAATTAGTGGTGCTCAGCAGGAGGCTTGTTAGCCCCCAGGGGCACTTGACAACAGGTAAAGACACTTCAGATGTCGTAGCCCGGGGGGGCGGTGGGGTGCTGCTGGCCTGTGGTGGGCAGAGCCCAGGGTGCTGTGGGGCCTCCCAGCAGAGACCAGCCCCAACCACCAGGGGTGTGGAGGTGGAGGGACGAGGCTAAACACAGAAATCGTCTTATCTGGGTTCTTGCCATTTGTACTTTTCCTACATGTAGAGAGCTGAAAAGTTTCTGTCACCTAAGGGCCACATTTAAATGAAATCGAAAAATAATTTTGTATAAACAGTCGTCAATAATGACAAAAAAAAAGCAAGCAAGCAATCAAACAAAACAAAACAAAAACTGTAACATCCGGATAAATGCTTTTGTGGCAGCTGACACTGTGCAGAAAAACAGTGACACATGTTTTCACTTCCTCAGTGAGGCTGCTGGTTCCACCATGAAAAGTCCCTGAAACCAGCCTGTGTCTGTCTCACCGTGACAACCAGCCCCACTTTCTCCTGCTGCTCATGGTCACCACCCACGTAGTGAAGAGCTGGGGGCAGCTTTCAGCCCATTAGTACAGCGGAACCCTTTAGGGCACTTATCTCGCTAACTTTTACACTGATTTTCTGTGCACCTCCAGCTCCTCACACTTCCCGGCCTGCGTGGGCGCCTAGCCATCTCTGTGCGCCTCGGCTGCGACAGGCGAACCGCCTGCTGACGTCGCCAGAGAAGAGGAGGCCTCGTGGTTAAACATAGACCCCAGGGGCGGACAAACATCAGTCTCCAGGTTCAGGCCCCGCTGGCTTGTCAGCTTCGCGGTTTCCAGGACAACAGCCGTCTTCCGATGCCCACATGGTGCTGTCTCCATTTTAATGAAGACTTGCCCTTGTCGTCTGCACCTGAAAATTCGCAAATACCCAAACACAGAATGGAGCTCTATTCCGCTAATCTTCCCCGTCCCTCTTCTAAGCACACATGTGTATTTTTAAAGTAGGTCCAGATAGATAATAGCTGGATTCCCTTTTCTTCAGGGAAAGTCAAATTCATTGGAAAATATAGACATAAGTGTGAAGTCAGAACTGAATACATTTCCCCATCATGTAGACCTACTTTCTAAAACTGGAGTTGATGTCCTGTTTTTTCCTGCATACTTTTGCCTTAATGTACCTCTTACTATTTTCTACCTTAATTTTCCCTAAATTATCTAAATTGTTAATGTTTGTTATTTGTTTTGTTTTGCTTTTACGTCAGGGAACACAGCCATGTAGGTCTCCCGGATTCTCAGAGACCAGTCCCTCCTCCACGTCCAGTGAGTTCAGACCCAGCGGCGGCCGACCTCGGGCCTCGCTGGCTTGGAGTACACACCGCCCTGGCAAGTCGTGGACCGAAGACTCTGAGTGGGCTCAGGAGAACGACTGACGGGTCGATGCCCACTGAGAAGGGGCCCAGCACTGAGACACATCCGTGTCTTTAAAAGAGGCCGTTGAGCCGACCTGACATTGACGTGTGAGCTGCGTTGGGAGTTAAAAGAAGTCAGGACACCGCGGTTCACGCCTTTAGAGATTGTCTTTTCACCAAGGAGTTCTTACGGTGGAGCTGCAATGGGCTGAGCAGGGTGCTGACCCTGCAGAGGGAGGACAGAACCGGGCCCTGTCCCGCCTTCTGAGAGCTGGGCCTGCACAGGTGCCCGCGGAGCGCGGCGGGAGGCGGAGGTGTGTGTGCCGTGTTCGGCGCCCTCGAGGTGGCGGTCTCCCCTGCCCGCAAATGCTGGGAAAGGATGGCTCAGAGGCAGTTCAGAGAGAGTCATTTTATGCATAAAAGGTAAAACTTTATCCATAAAAGTGGATAAAGTCATTTTAAATGATACGTGTATATTAATCACAACTGTGGAAAATACATGTACGCTATGGACAGAATCTGGAATTTCTTTGGTCCACTTTCCTTGTCAAGTTGCCTGCATTTATTACGTTTTAATCTCGACTGAGGAAGGACACTCACTGCAGACTCTCCTCCCCTCTGCTGAGACCTGACACTGGCCCTTTTGTAGACACGCCCTACAGGTGGGGGGAAATAAGAGCTTCTTGAGATGCTGTGCTCTGAGCTTTCTATGTTTATGTCAATTTATTTAACCCATTTTTCAATACTATGATGTTTTAAAAAATCCTTATAGAAACAAGGAAAGGGAGACACAAAGGGGTCACCCAGCAGATGTGAGAAAGAAGAGGCTGGTGGGTTCCAAAGGCACCTTTTCTTACCACACTCCTTGTTTTAGATTAATTAACGCGATAAATCAAGGAATTCTGTCTCAGCAGCGTGATGAGATGCACTGCTGGGAGAGCATGCTGCTGCCCACCAGCCCCGAGCCCGTGGGGAGGGTGGGGTTCTGGCCTCTGTCTGCCAAGTGAGGAGCTGTGCGGGCTCAGGCAGTGGGTCCGGAGCCCTGCCCCTGAGGATGGAGATGGCCCCTCATCCTGAACCGTCCACACGCAGCCACGTGTGCTCGCTACTCCCCTGTGAGCACCTGTGGCCAGGCTGCTTGGGGTGGGACCGGGGGCACCTAGACAGAGACGGGCCTGGAGAACCCTTTGATTCTGCTCACGTCCGTGACACACGCATCGGACTCCCCTCAATCTGTGCTTACATCCCGTGTGGAAGCAGAGTCCACACGAGTAACATGAAGGGCGACAGCTAACACTGTTTCATGTTCAAATTCTATGTTCGATTGCTGCACATTGGGCTCCTGTAAAATACAAATTACCTTTTTCAGAAGGAAACGCCATCCGTAAGGGTTCAGGCGGTGGTTTGCGCACAGCCCGGTAAACCCCAAACGGCCGGCAGCTTTGCTGCCTCTCACCGAGGCTGCTGTGCGTCCCGCCCCCACGCTGCCCGCGGCCACGGTACATGCCGCCCGCACCACAGGCCATGTGATGTTTTCAGCTAACTGCGACTTGGAGTTTTCACCCAAACACACTCACTTGGAAACAACACTTGGTAAATACGGGTCAGTGGCTGCAGTTACACACCAAAGGTACACCGCTCGTTCCCGTGGGGTCTGCTCCTGCCACATCCCACCGCCGGGGGGGGGCGCGCTGGAGTTCGGGGGGCTCCTTCTGCAGCTCTCGCCCAAACTGTGGTCTCTGTAGCTCCTACCGGCTCCGGAGCTGATGAAGAGGCACTTCGTGGACGATAAGTGGATGCTGACGCAGGACAAGTAAGTAGGACAGAAGCTGGCACACGCCCCAGTCACTCAGTTTTATGTGATTTATTCAGGTAACAAGTCAAAGGTTAAAAGCAGAGACAAAGCCCCCAAGCCCTGGCCTTCAGCGCAGTCACGGCGCTGGCACCTGGCCCCTGCCGGCCACCCACACCCAGCCCAGACCTGTGGTCTCGCCCCGATCCGACTCTCAGTTCCTGGGGGTTGCTTTCCTTCTGCGTCACACGCCCTGCTTCCCCGAGGCCCTGGGTGTGGGTCCCTTGTGCTTCCAGAACCTTCAAAGAAGCATTTCAAACTCACACTGGTGAATCGCAGTGGGAGGTGTCAGTCTCCCGGGACGAACGCCTCCAAGAACCACGACATCAGTCAAGTGGGGGTTCCCCCTGGGGTTTGAGCCTGCACCCCTTCTGCCCACACCACGCACGACCTACGTGATACTGAGCACCTAACTTCTCCAAGCGATAACCTTTCCTTCCTCCTAGGTGTGTGTTGTGAGACTTCAATGAGAAAATGCAGAGCATTTAATGCAGCTCCTCCTGCAAAGTAGACTTCCTGAAGGAGAGCTGGCACTATCACTCCCGAAGGTTTCCACCAAAGATGGAGTCCCACCCCTAGTAAACCCCAAACCACCTGCGAACTGCAGGTGGGACCTGACACCATGGCGCCAGTTAGCAAAGTCAAGATAATACTCGATTTCGTTAAAAATGCTGTACGATTAATAGAAACGACTCAAGTTTGTGAGGCTTCTAACAAGAAGGGAAACACTTTGAAACTATTTTACTCAAACAGAAAAGTCACAGAAATAAGTTGTATAACAAAAAGTCATTCTTCTACCACCTCCAACCATTGCCCAGCAGACAATGGTCTTGAAGTGTGGCGCCAACACAACACCTGGCTTTCTGTCCTGCAGTTCCGAGGGGGCCGAGCCCCACCCCGCTCTCTCTCCAGGATGGTGACCAGGACAGACCGTCCAACCTGAAGCTTCGCCTCAGCTCCACCTGAGTGGTGGGAGGGGCCCCAGTGATCTAGAGACCGGGCAGAGGTTTGCTTGACCACCAAGTGGGCAGAGATGGGGCCAAAGTGGCGACCAGCACGCGGCAGGCTCCGTTCGTTCCCTTAACTTGGAGGCATTTACCCAGAATCCCAGCACAGGGCTCCATCCCAGGGAAATCAACAGAGAAAACCGTGTCTGACAGCCGCCACTGCTGTTCAGGGGGGTCCCCCACCCTGGGCTATGTCTTCTGAAAGCACCTGCCGGGAGACAAGGGAGAGCAGATTGTGAGAAAGTGCACGGGAAACAGCCGTTTCCTGAGCCAGGCGATCTGACCCTCGGAGACGGGTCACCCTCCCCAGCAGGACCGTCCCACATAGTGGGAGCAAGGAGTGGGGAGCAGGGAGCAGGGAAGGCTGACACGGTTGTGCACACTTAGCCTGGGTTCTGGCTAGAACTGGTATCCTGCCTCAGGTGTGCGTGGGTTCACACACTGGTGCACACCCACCCACACTGCCCCGGGCCCCCCATGGGCCTCTGGGAGGCACAGGCTCAGAGGTTTCAGACTGGCCCTCCCTCCACGGGAGGCCTGCAGGCCGGGTGTAAGGGACCTGCCTGGGTCCCAGCCTCAGCGTGAGGGCACCTGGGCCCGCGGTGTGGGTGAGAGTGACCACCGGCCCTCGTGTAACCGGACGAAGTCCACGGGGTCAGCGCAGATGGCTCTGTCTGAACCACGTGCTGGGCGCTTGCTCTGGGACACTGAAGGACGGCCTTCGGAGAAGAATCTGGCCATGGCTTCGCACACTGGCCATGGGCCCCTTCGTCAGCTTGTTTCACGAGCGCTGCCAGCATCTGGCTGACGGTCGTGTCCGGGCTCTGCAGGGGCTGGGAAGACCCGGCCGGGCCGCCCAGGACGAGGGTCGAAGGGGCGCCCTGAGCTTTGGGCGGCTCTGGGGTCCGTGGGAGCAGCTCCTGCCTGGGGACAGTGGCCTGGACCGGGAGCAGCCCAGGTCCTGGCTGACAGGTGCTCAAGGGCAGAGCAGGGCCAGTGGTGGGAGCAGCCCCTGACTGAGTGCCTGGGAAATAGACACGAGTTTACTGGAATGAGTGCCAGTTATGCTGAAACCATCAGAGGCTTGTTCGTGGCAGACGGCCCGAGCTCCTGGCTCATCATCTGGGACATCGAGGACAGAGGCGAGCACCCCACTGCTGCAGCCACATGGTTCAGGTGCCTCTGAGACCCACAGGCCGGAGTGCACCCCATGATGAGCAGGCGTCCCCACTCCCATGAGGTCACGGTGCGGGCACGTCACGGCGCGGGAGTGGGAGCCCTGGTCGGGAAGAGGAGACCTGGCTCTCACTCCCGTGGGAGGGCTGGAGGGAGGTCGGAGCGGCGACCATGAACCTGAGCTGGGCTCCCAGCCTGAGGGCATTGTGGGAGAGGCAGGTTGGCGTGGGTGGTGGTGTCAGGGAGGGCAGCGGAGTCTGAGACCTCCCCACGCCGCTGATCTCCCGAGGAAGAGCCGTCCCGCCACCGCGCAGGACAGTGAGGGAGACCCGTGCTCCCTGACCTCATCAGCTGCCTTCCACTGTGGGGGGAGGGCGGGGGACAGCTACACAGCCCCATTGTTCGGCCCTTCCGGAGCCTCCTTGTCCCGCTGACTCACCAACATGAAGTCACAGCTGAGGAGGCTGCGAGGGGACGTGGGAAGACCCGCTCGCCCCAGTTTCCCTGATTAACGGAGTTGGCTGTGACAGGGCTGTCAGCAAAATTGAGACAGTCGGACTAGGTGGAGAGCTCCCTGCCAGTCAGGCTGGGGCCCTGAGGCTGCTGCCCAGGGCTGTGCTGACCCCACCATCGGTACGGACTGTGCGCCAGCATGGCCTGACCTGCGCACCTCTCACCTTCCCTTCGGCCTCGGTGTCACGCGTCTAGCATGCCTTCTCCCCCCTCCTGCCCCCGACGACCCTCCCCTCCTGAGATGCGCGGCCCCGGGAAGCCTCTCCCCACAGCCCTGCGGGGCACCCCCTCTCTTAGCTGTACCCCCTCTTACCAGCTGTTCATAGCCACCCTGAGATCCTGTGGGAATCATCAGGTGACACCTCTCAGTCACCACACTGCAGCTACTGAAGGGAAGGGCCTTTGTTTTAAGCCTGAATCCCTAGAACGATCTGGTCCTTGAAGCTCAAGAAGCTGTTTACTAAGTGAACAGATTTGGGTTCTGCTTCAAGCAGAGACATTTTGAACAAGAGTTGGGGGGTCAAGGTGGCGAGTCGGGAGTGACCTGGAGCCCGATGAGACAGCCGCACCCAGTCACTGAGGGCAGCCCAGTGGCACAGCCTGGTTCTCTGCTGCTGCCACTCGCTGGGCCCATCAACACCGCGTAACATGGGCGGGTGACACGCAGCATCTTCCCTCAGCGTTTTGTTCCACTGTTGGTGGGAGCGTTGGGGTGGCAGGCGGCCAGAGAAGCAGTGGGCCGCCAGCGCCCCCGAGAGCACATGGGCCGCAGCCACAATTAGAGATTAAAAAGCAAGCACAATGAATGCATGGACCTTCTTCAGACCCTACACAGTTCCAGAGCGAGACCTCGCATGGGGCACAGCCGGCCTGCCCCTCGGCCACCCACACAGCTGCTCAGGACAGGCTCTGTGCAGGAAGGAACAGTGGGGGGCTGGCACGACACCCCAGTCTCAGGGGTCACAGCATCCGACCACCATCGCTGGACACCACTGAAGCCGCAGCCGGCCCCGCAGGGCCCAGAGCCCAGGCCTGGAGACCCCGAGTCCCACCGATGCCCCTTGTCCCAGGCTCGGGAAGCCACAGAAGGACCCCTTGGTCAGCAAAGGGGCTGGTTCCTGTGATGGCAGTGTCTCTAGAAAGAGTAGAAACCCACATTTGCTCAGAGAAGAAAAGTGGAAGTGGGGAAGGCCAAGGGCCGGGAACTAGGAAGGGGAATCCAGGCGGCTCAAGACACATCTGCGCCCCCCAGGATCTGAGGGCGCCTCCCAGAGCCGAGGACGGGGCCCAGAGCACAGGGTGCTGGTGGGTCCTGGTC
Organism: Tonatia bakeri; assembly: GCA_004024845.1. Classification (NCBI taxonomy): domain Eukaryota; kingdom Metazoa; phylum Chordata; class Mammalia; order Chiroptera; family Phyllostomidae; genus Tonatia; species Tonatia bakeri. The sequence continues at coordinate 111,524 of PVIA01004679.1, forward strand.
CTCTGCCATGTGTGTGTGACTGTGTGTGTGTGAGTGTATGTGACAGTATGTGTACTGTGTGTGCGGCTGTGACTGTGAGTGTGGGTGTATGTGTGAGTGTATGTGAAATGACTGTGTGTGACTCGGTGTGACTGTGTGTATGAGTGTGTGTGTGACAGTAGGTATCTCCATATGAATGTGTATGTGTGTGAAGGCAGGTGTCTCCATGTATGTGACTGCACGTGGCTGTGTGTGTGACTGTGAGTATGAGCATGTATGACAGTGTGGGTGTGTGAAGTAAGCGACTGTGTGTGCAACTGTGTGTGTGAGTATGGCTGTGTGGGAGTGTGTAACTGTATGTGCTACTGTGGCTGTGAGTGTGTGTGACAGTGTGAGTGTATGTGTGAGTGTATGTGAAGTGACTGTGTGTGACTCTGTGTGGCTGTATGTATGAGTGTGTGTGTGACGGCAGGTGTCTCCATGTGAGTGTGTGAGTGTGTGTGTGGCAGAAGCGGGGGACGGTGCAGGGAAAGGCGACAAGACACTGAGAGCACGGACTCGGGAACACTCACGCCAAGCCCGTGCTGCTCTTTCACAAGCTGTTGTCTTGCCACGTCCAGGTGGCCGGGGCCTCAACCAGCAGACCCTCCCACTCACGGCCACTTTCTGTCCTGCCTCCAGATCGGGGCACAAACTGCTTCTCTTGTCTGTGCCGATAAGAAAAAGACCATCCCATCCCATCTGCCACCATCCTCCCCTGGTCCTGCAGCTGACCGCTGCGCTTGGCCAGGACCCAGGAAGGTCCTCCAGCTACTACCTGTCTGTTGCCGAGGCTCCAGAGCAACAAGCCCACCCGAGGCCCCGGGCACCGCACGGTCAGCACAGCCAGGTGCACTGCTGACCAAACCTCGGGATTTCTGAGTGCGGGAGCAACCTCCTGACCTCGACGCGAGTTCAGAGCCACCACCCGGTTCAAGTGCCTGGCGGAAATGAGCCTGTGCTGGGGACGAGAGAGGGTGCGGGCCAGGCAGACCACCTCAGGGCTCCTGGGAGCACCATGGCGGGCACTGGGAAGGCAGCGCTTTGGCCGCAGAACGACTTATTTCTCAAGTCAGGGTGGAGTGAGACCCAGAAGCCCAGGCTGCTGGCCCAGCGGGAAGCCCGTCCTCCCCTGTGGAGTTGGGTGGGTTGTGATGCGGAGCCACGCTGCAGGCCCTGGGCGGGGCTCTGGGCCCACGGGGTGGGGGGACTCCGCTCTCAGCTTCCCTCTCCCTGTGTCCCACGGAGCGAGAACCACAGGCTCAGTTCCTCTTCGTCCTCGCTGGACAATGCCAGCGAGTCATAATGGTCCAGAATCAAAACTTCGTCAGCTTGCCGCACCACGTTGGAGCTGCAAAAACAATCGCGGAGGCTCTGCCGGGCTGCTTCGTTGACACAGCCTTCCTGTGCCCACATCTCGCTTCCCCTCAGGAAAGTAGGACGTGCTGGATGGCTTCCCAGCTTCTATTTGGAGAGGAAGTCCGCAGGTCTCCCCCCCAGCCCCCGCCCATCTGCACCCAAGGAACACCTGCAGCCAAGGCAATGCTGCTCCCTTTTGTGCCTTTGCCACTGTCAAAACAACAGGCATCCTGCAGGGGGGAGCCAGGGCCCTCCTCTACGTGACCTCCCGCCCCCGTGCGCGCAGGATGCCCACGCCCTGATACTCGCAGTGCGTGGCCTATGACTGCAGCACTAGCCGCTGCGCCACCACCCCAGGGGCTGCCCGTCCACTTTCCTCCCAGCTGATTCTTATACCCCATGGGGGGCTGCCCGCCCACTGGCCTCGCTCACTCAGCACTGAGCACCCTTGCTGGGCACCATCCTGCCCCCATCCCCACCCCTTCATGCCAGCCTTCCGCAGACAAATGACATGCAGGCCACTGTGCCCCTTGCCCACCTGCCGGGTCTGGGGCTCTTGAGTTGGCACCACCCCCCAGGGCTATGACAGCTTCCTGTGCAGCCTCCGGTGCGCCTCGGGGTGGAGAGGGCGCTGTTTGCTCAGATGGATTTTCATCTGCTGCTTAGTATGCGTGACCCTGGCTTTGAGAATGAAAACAGTCCTTTGCAATTTCTTGGACAGAAAAACAATAAAAATCCACAAATCCACAGGGAAACCCCGCCCCCCCCATTGGTACATTAAAGGAGCCCGCTGCCTCCCTCAGACCCGACATGCCTGCTCCCAGGGTTGGGGAGCTGTGTGGGCGAGGGTGCGGGCAGGAGCGGGTATGAGCACACAGTTCCGTGTGTGAGGATGGACAGACGGCTTGGGCCGAGAACCCAAGTTCACTCTTGAAATGTTCGCATCGGTGGTTCAATGAGAACAAGGCCGCAGTGCGGCTTGCCCCTCCCCCGACTTCCTGAAGCGAGGACAGGCCCGCACCAGAGGCGACCACGTCCTGCTCATCAGCCGCTCTGCAGGGACTGGTGACTTCCTTCAGAGCGACTCAGAGTCAGGACAGCAGGCTTCAGAGAGCGCAGGCCGCTCCTGGCCTTCTCCGCTCAGATGACTCCACAGGACCCCTGCCCCCAGCCCCTCTCCTCCAAGCCCCTGAGCCTTCAATCTCCTTGTAACGAACTCTAGTCTGGGGTCTCCACCACAGCTTTTGGATTATTCTAGCAACATTCCACTCAGAAAACACCGCGTTTGCCCCTTGCGCTGGTTTTTGCCATCTTTCCCAAGCTCACCTTCTTTCCTGCTGATCTCAGCTAATTCTTCCAAGTCCCCACAGAAGTCCTTCCCCAAGAGGAAAGGGGCCCCCTCCCTTCCCCTCCCTGGTCCCAGGGGTGGGTCCCGCCTGTTGAGCCTGGTGTACCATGCGCCCCTCCTGCTGCTGGGTGCTGGTACCTGGACACATCTGCCGTCAGCTCCACTGGACGTGTTCGGAGGCGCCCACAGTGCACCTTGCAGGCACTGCATTCCCCACGGAGTCGGCCTCGTGCTGCTTCCTGCACCCAGTTCCCTGCACAGCCGGGCAGTGGGTGGGCCGGTGTCGGTCAGGGAGTCCCCTCCCACGACGTTAAAAAGCACTGACCACACCCCCCAGCCCCACCTACTGCTGTTTCTTTCTCTCCTTAATCCCAATGGCAGGGAGGGGCCCCTGGGTGAGGCCGATGCCTCCAGGTGCTTCATCAGTTCTGCTTCCCCTCAGCCTCTCCAGGCAAAAGCGGCTCTCTGGACCTCAGCCTCCTTGTCCTTCGACGGCACTCACCGTCTCCCGAGGCTCCTCAGGAGACTGGTGTGCCCGAGCCATTTCCACTGCTTGTCCAGGCTCTCTGCCCCCTGCTCTCAGCCGGCTGCCCTCTGAACTTGGAGCCCACGGCCGCCCACACAAACCGCCGGCACTTCTGTGTGGCTGTCTCGATCTCACCAGCCTCTCTGGGCCACCAGACGTGGGGGCCACGTTCTTCCCGAAGCCGCCTGCCCACCTGGCTTCTCTCCTGCTCGGCCGGAGATCGGCAGAGCGCCCTTTCCACGCCCTGGTCCCTGCCCCCCACGCACGTCCGTGACCAACTCCCAGTGACCTCTGAAAAGACACGTTTTTCATTTTCACCAATAACTTTACTTACTTGGATATTCTGGGTCTGTCGGCTGTCTCCCACCTGGTACAACGTTGATTGTTCTCAATTACTGTCTCAATTGGATCGCTGTCAACTTCAGCTGGTCCACCCGATCACAGGGCATCGTCCAGAGAGAAGTCTCCAGCATGAAACTTCACAAAGCACTTGTGACACGTTTGAGCAGTCACAGCACCTCCACACACGGCACAAGTCTTTTTTTGGTGTGTGTTTCAGTTGTCTTTTTGCCTTTCTTGAAATAGTAAAGCATAATATGCCAAAAATGTTGCTTATCTTCTTCCATCTTCAATATTAAAATGGCTGCACAAAAATTCACCAATTTTGATAAGTTTTTTAAATGCACGCTGATGTGACAGCTGCCACCACACAATCTAACAAAATTGTTTCAAATGAAGTTAAAAACAACTAAGCGCTACTACAGCCATCGTACAAAAAAAACAAACTTTTTGGTAAACACAACATTTAAAAAAAAAAAAAAACAAGACACCAGTGGCCTAAGCACCATGGAAATTTCTTTCCATCCCACGTTGAAGATCCCTGAAGGAGGCAGGTGGGGCCGACTGACCCACAGGTCGGAGGTCATGAGGGATTCGGGTTCCTCCTTTTTCCTGCTCCTCGGTGTCCCCGCCCCATCAGCAAGGGCTGCAGGCAACGGCTCTCACCTCATCCCAGAGGGAGGCAGGGAACAGGATTCCGCCCTGGAAATCCCACACGACGCCTCACCCTCCAGCCCCCACCCGCAGCCGAGTCCATCGCAGACTCCGGTGTTGGCCAGTCTGCTGCTGGGTTCTGCTCGCCATTGGCTGTGTGAGCAGCAACAACTTTCAGTTTTGTTCCGAAGGGGAAGGGGGCTTGTAGGCAACCAGAGTCTCCACCACAGTCAGTGTGAACATCCCAGAGTGTCGTCCTCGTCACCAGCCTGTGGTCAGCGCGAGGACGGCTGGAGGCACTCGTCTTCTAGACGGGGAACTGGCAGATAAGACCAGAGCCAGTGAACAGACGGGCCACGCGCCTGGCCTCAGAGAACCGAAGGTCAAGGGTAGTGGGCCCGCGTCACTGAACCCAGAAAACGTGTCGTGATCGTGCCTCGGTTACATACACTTGCTGCACGAACGCCGACTGGACAGGTGCTTGGACAGGTGCTGCGCCGGGTCTGCGCATCCATCCATGGCCCCAGGAACAAGGGGATGGCAGAAGTGACGAAACTCACCTCCGTGCCAACTTGTCTGGCGGGCCCGTTACTTCAGACCAGGAGCTGCGCACAGGGGTTCCCAATCTCGTGCTGTGACACAGAATCTGGCTCAGCAGGCATCCTGCGAGGTCACGTCTGCTGCATGTGGGGCTTCGAGAGCCCCAGCACCTGCCAGCCAGGTGTCAGTGCAGGTTCCCAGTGGCGTGGAGGCCGAGATGGGTCGGGACTGCAGGAGACCTGTGTAGAGAGAGGCCTGTGGTGAGGAACCGGGTGGGAGGGGCCTCGGCCTTCGGTGCAGGTCCAACCCAGAGAGCAGCACCACTGTGCAAAGAGACCAGCAGGGAAGCAGAGCTGAAGGTGCCTGCCCAGTCCTACAGCTCACAGGAGTGGGAATAGGCCCTCCAGGGACAGGAACCATGCTTGGTCAGTGGCCACACAGCTGTGGGCAGCGTGACCTTGGAGCTGACAGGGAGGTGGGTCTGGGGCAGCAGCCAGGACCCCTGGTCTGGTGCCCTCCCCACAGCAGGACACTGAATGCTGCATTCTGACAGCTGCTCACCCAAAGCTGAGAATGTCTGTCACAAACATTAATTTCCCAGCAGGAACTCACAGTGCACGGCCCGGAGAGCTGTCAGTGAGTGTTCGTTCCCAAAAGCACGGCGTGGAAGATGAAGCACATGCAGAGATGAAGAATGACCTGGTGCAGGACTCGGACGCACCACGGAGTCTGTGTGGGCACCTCGGGCCCAGTGGGCAGTCTCGGTGTCGGCCTCTTGCTCACGAAAGCTGACTGTGCAAAGCCATCCTGTGTCAGGTTCCGACGGGTGGATGTTGGACTGCAGTTAGGTAACAGTTCAGAGTCATTTCCTCTCACCAGAGCAGGAGAAACAATTTAATGGGAGCACACGAACTGTCATGGGATTTAGGTGACGCACCCACCTGCACTTTCAACACCGGATGCAATCACATAGCAACTTAGATTTAAAATTAAATAATTTAGTGCACGTCTGTAGAACGAAATTAGAAAAGTCCAATTTAATTTGTGCAAGGCACTCACATGATCCACTTTTAGAAATAAAAGGCCTTGGGAGACAAAAATTCAATTGAGCTTCCAGCGATGATGGAGGCACAGGTAGATACACTTTGCTTCCTAGCATAATCAAAGGGACAGCAATTAATTTAAAAAAAAAAAAACAGAACCACCAGAAAACCAAACTGTATGGAAGTCCAACAACCAAGGAATTAAAGAAGAAATATTCATCCAGACTGGTAAGAGGGGCACAGAGGACTGGGTGAGTCGGAAGCTGGAAGACCAGGTGGTCCCACATTCATATGTGGATAAATCAGGAGGACCAACTGGGGAGCAAGACAGACTGTGAAACCCAGGGCTCCAGCACAAGGAAATAAAACCTCAAACCTCTGGCTGTAAAAACCTGCTGGGCTTGGAGCAGTGGGAGAACTCCCAACCTCAGAGGAGAGTTCACTGGAGAGACCCACAGGGTCCTAGAACATACACAAACCCACCCACCCGGGAATCAGCACCAGAAGGGCCCAGTTTGCTCGTGGGAAGTGAGTGAAGTGACTGAAAGTGGGGTGAGAGGTGAGCAAGCAGCACTGTTCCCTCCCAGATCCCTCCCCCACAGACAGTGCCACAACACAGCGACGTGGGTTGCCCTGAACTGGTGAACACCTAAGGCTCCACCCCTTACTACGTAATAGGTACACTGAGACAAAAAAAAAAAAAAAATGACCCAAATGAAAGAATAGTTCAAAGCTCCAAAAATATAACTAAGCGATGAAGAGATAGTCCACCTATCAGATGCATTGTTCAAAACACTGGTAATCAGGATGCTCACAGAAATGGTTGAGTATAGTGGCAAATTAGAGGAAAAAGTAAAGACTATGAAAAATGAAATAATGGAAAATCTACAGGGAACCAACAGTGATGAGAAGGAAACCAGTACTCAAATCAGCAGTTTGAAGCAGAAGGAAGAAATAAACATTCAACCAGAACAGAATTAAGAAACAAGAATTCAAAAAAAAAAAAAAAAATAAGGAGAGGATTAGGAACCTCTGGGGCAACTTTAAATGTTCCAACATCCAAATCATAGGGGTGCCAGAAGGAGAAGAAGAGCAAGAAATTAAAAAGTTATTTAAAACTAATGAAGGAAAACTTCCCCAATCTGGCAAAGGAAATAGACTTCCAGGAAGTCCAGGAAGCTCAGAGAGTCCCAAAGAAGCTAGACCCAAGGAAGAACACACCAAGGCACATCATAACTACATTACTCAAGATTAAAGATAAGAAGAGAATCTTAAAAGCAGCAAGATGAAAGGAGACAGTTACCTACAAAGAAGTTCCTATCAGACTGTCAGCTGATTTCTCAAAAGAGACCTTACAGGCTAGAAGGGGCTGGAAAGAGGTATTCAAAGTCATGAAAGGCAAGGACCTACATCCAAGATTACTCTCCCCAGCAAAGCTATCATTTAGAATGCAAGGGCAGATAAAGTGCTTCCCAGATAAGGTCAAGTTAAAGGAGTTCATCATCACCCAGCCTTTATTATATGAAATGTTAAAGGGATTTATCTAAGAAAAAGATCAAAACTATGAACAGTAAAATAACAACACAATCCCAACTATCAACAACTCAAGAAAACTAGGCAAACAACTAGAACAGAAGTAGAATCACAGATATGGAGATCACATTGAGGGGGAGGGGGAAAGAGGGGGAAACAGTACAGAGAATAAGAAGCATAAATGGTAGGTACAAAATAGACAGGGGGAGGGTAAAAACAGTATAGAAAATGGAGAAGCCAAAGAACTTATATGTACAACCCATGGACATGAACTAAAGGGTGAAATGTGGGTGGGAGGGGAATACAGGGAGGAAAATAAGACAACTGTAATAGCATAGTCAATAAAACGTACTTAAAATTCAATAGAAAATATTATATTTTTGCTCAGATTCATTTTTAATTTGTTACAGTACATAAAATTACAGGTGAAAATGCTTGTTTCTGAATTTATAAAATATATGAAACTTGACCAATTAGTTCCTTATGTTTTTTTATGAGCAGGGGTTCAAATTCCTTCAGCTTTTTTTTTCTTCTTATCAGAATCATAAGTCAAATGACCTATCTACATTATTATACAAGAAGTGATAAAACTTGGTACTCTCTACACACAAGCAATTGGAAGAATTTATTTAAAAAAACACAGAAGAAAATGTTATCCTATAAACGTGGGGTGAGGAGTTTCCCCTGCATACCAGGCTAGAATTAGCGATCTATGGACCACGTCCCATTCTTCATCATCATCATCATCATCATCATCATCATCATCATAACTCTACATCTGAGCGCTCCATCCATCCGTCCATCCCTCCATCCGTCCATCCCTCCATCCATCCATCCCTCCATCCACCCATCCCTCCATCCACCCAGTGGTTACTGAGCAGGCTGAGGGCAAGTCCCTGTGGAAAACTAGGGCAGAAATTCAAGAATGAATTGGCCTACAATATACCCTCAAGATACTCCCAAGCATGGAACGCTGGGAACGTTTGGAGAAATGAGCCCTTGCCACTCTCCGGGACCCTCGGAAGCAAGCTAACCGCCCCGGGAAGGGTCAGCAAGGGCATGGAGGTCCTGTGGGGATAAGATCTGTGTTCTCCTGCTGTGTTTGAGTTCGGAAGGGGGGTGGTTTTCTCGAGGGACAACTGTGCTTCCCAAAGAGACCCCCAACTGTGCGCAGAACAGCCATTAGCACGTCAGTGAATGGCGATGAGGGAACGGCTGGAGCCCAGGATCTGAGCCCCAGAGAAGGAACGGCAGCCAGTGTTCCAGAAATCATGAGTGCTCCAGACGGCTTCGAATGCAGGGAAGCAGGAAAAGGGCACACAAGAGATTCGGATCAGATGAGGAGATTCGCTGAGTGGGCTGGGCACGGTGAGCAGAAGTCTCCCAAGAGAAGCATCCCAGGCCCCCACACACGGCGCCGCCGTTAGTCCGCGAGAGAGCAGATCTGACGGTGTAACGTGTGTGGTCCGTAGAAAAGGTGACTTTGTTGTGTTTTGGGGAACCAAGTTTTCCGACGGCCGTTTGGGGGACCCACGAGCTCACGCACAAGCGACGCCGAGAAAGACCTCTCGGCGGCAGGGGAGACAGCCAGTTAGTTGCTAACTGCACGGCGGGCTGGGTCTGCGTGCTCTGCCTGTGTCTCCGCGAACCTGGGCGCGGGAAGCGAAGAACACGAAATTCGGGGCGCTGCAAGGTTGGGGGCACCACAGACGTGGGCGGTCAGAGGAGTGAGGGGGCCTGGGTCTGCGCTGTGCTGAGAATGCGCAGAAGCGACCGCCCCAGGCCATTCCTCGCCTCGTCCAGCCCTTCTCTCCTCCTAGACCTGCAGACACACTGGACGCTCTGTCGTCGCTGGGGCCGTGAGCCCTGGAGCACGTCCCGCTGGGACCTGAGGCCCAGCTCCCAACAGCGGCCGCTCACTCGCCGCCTGGTCCTGGGCAAGCTGTGCCGCGGCTCTGGTCCTGCCGCAACGCAAACGGGCCGCGGCACAGAACACGTGGGCAGGAACGTCTGCCGCGTTCTCCACGTCCAAACGTTTGCCGCGGCTTTTCTCGGAAAATCCAGGCTTCCGTCTTTTCTCGCCCGCCCCTCCCTGCTCTCAAAGTCCCGAAAGCAGTCTTATTCAACTCCTTAGCTATTGCACTTGGACACCGCACAGAAGGCGGCTGCGTCCTAACACCTGCTGGAGCCGCTCTTTCTCAGGTGCCCAGCGAGACAGCTCAGACGCTTTCATTTGTCCGTCAAATAAAGGGGATAATCGCTACCGGCCAGGTGGTGGCGAGGACTTAAATGAGATATATGTAAAACTCACAGCATTTACCTGTCTCCGGACAGGCTCACAATAACCTCCTGTGCCGACGTTTGACCCCCAGAGGCCTCCGCCCCACGCTGTCCCTTTCTTGTTCCTTCCCGGGGACAGGCCAGAAGCGGGGATGCCGATGCACGGGTTTGCCCGTGACACCGGCCACGGAGGTGCGAGTCTCCTGTCTTCACCGCGGAGCCCGCTGTGCAGGTGCGTGGCTGCAGACCAGAGCGGAGGGTGAGGCGCTCGGAGGAAGCCCCTCCTACCTGTCTCTGCTGACAGGGGCGTGTCTCAGCTGTTGGAAAAAGAGAATCCCGCTTCCTGTTTGTCAGAGTCACCTGGCACCCAACACCGGAGGCAGGTACAGCCGATGGGAAAAACGCCACCGGGCCTCAAACGTTCCCGTTCAATTCCCACCACGATGCACCTCCTTCAGAAGATAAAGGCAGACGCCTTTGGCCGAACGCCCAGGCCACGATTCTGTAAAACAGTGCAATGCTTAAACAACTCCGCAGAAGCATCCGCTTTTCCATCCGATTGAAGGTGGAAAGTCCCATAACTCACTTCTGTTAGTCATCTTTTTAAAAATCACCCTTAAATTGTTTTACTTCTATTTAAAGAAAAATGGTGAGGTCACACCAACAGCCGGAGCTCTCCAAGTCAGAGTACAGATAAGAGATGGGGGGGGGGCGGGATCTTTTTACATCCTGTCGTGCTGTTTCGTGTGTTTAGTTTGCGAGTTCAAAGAGGTGCTTGTTGGACGTTCTGAACTTTTTTCAAAGACCCGATTTAATGATTTTGCATCAAGGCTAGTGCCGTACTATCCAAGCACAGAATTGAGAAAGGGGATGTCCTCCTAAGCCAGCCAGCCAGCACACACCCGTCTGACAATCTCCTGACGTCTCTTCTCAAAGTAAATAAAGGAGACAGAGCTGGGTGCTCTCTAAGGACTGAGGAGTGTGCACGGTGCTCCAGGATGTCCACCTGGGTCTCTCTCCGAGGGCGAGCCCTCCCCATCCTCACAGCTGACACCCTGGCCCCGCAGCCCCCCGGCTCTCCAGCCCCCCAGGCTCCAGCAGTCCCTGCCCCCAGAGGCCACCCACCCAGATCTGCTGAGTGACGTGCATGGTCTCCAGGCACATTTGCCTCGTGGGCCTCGTTCTCCATCACAAAATAATAAAAATTACATTTTACAACCACACCAGTGTAAGAAAAACGTCACCCACCCTGAACTCATGATTACATAGCCACTGTTATGATGATGCCCATCCTTTTGTTCTGATTTTTTAGAAAGTAAAAATAACCCTTTCCTGGGTGTACCAGGAACCACACATCCTGTGCAGGCGTCAGTGCACCCCACTCGGACCTGCGTGGTGACAACTGTCCTTTGAAACTGTCATCTTCTTCCCCAGGGACCCAGCTGGGCTGGCAGTCCCTGTCACAGCCTCAGGTCTCAGAACACAGAGCCCAGGCCCATGGGGCCTGCCTGGCCCTGGGCACAGGAGGCAGGGCAGCTGCCCCCTGCAGGCCGAGTCCCCCTTTTTCCAGTGATAACACGGCTCGTTGTTGGTAGACCTGGCGGGGCTCTTAGTGACAAAGCATTAAGGGAGCAAAGTTGGAACTAACTTGTCATCGGGAACCCTGGAGGCTTGTTTCCATTTTCAAACTTTCCTTTGTGGATGAGCACTTTGTTTTTAGAAGAGGGTGTGTGCATGTGTGTGCAAGTGCATGGACTCACACATGCAGCAACAGTCTAACAGGTGCCTGGGAAGTGGGGTTTTCCTTCATTCCAACCCTGCACTTGGGGACCGCCCGCTGAAGCCCACCGCCCCCAGGGCTCTGCCCCCAGGACACCACCCCCCAGGAACCACCCCAGGCGCAGAGCTGCCCGAGCCCCTCCACCGAGGAGGTTCCAAGACAGCAGTCCCAGGGTTCACACCCGGCCCCAGTGGGGCCCCTGCCATGCTGAGTCCGAGAGACAGGCCATGAGCACCAGGTGGCTGGAGCGGTTAGCAATGCCGTAGACCTGCATCCATTCCTGCGTGGCCCTTTTCCAGATAAAGCTGCTGTCTTGGCCTCGTCTCCTGGTTGAGGTGGCAGCAGCCCCGACCATGGGGCCTCCCAGTCCCCAAGGGGCAGCCACGGACCCCAGGTGCTCCTAACGGCCTGTCCCCCGCCACGGCCAGTGTGGGAGCGCAGGGGTACAAGGCTCAGTGAGGAAAGCCCCCTCAGCACAGTGTCCCCCGAAACCGCCCAGAGCTGTGAGACCAGGAAGTTGGGTCAGTGTCATGTCATTCCTTCCTGACCGCAGTGTCCAGGTTTCCAAACCTCTCCGTGGTGTCTGCCACAAGTGTCTGGTTGGGGGGTGGGGTTGGGGGCAGTCGGGGCTGGGACACTGTTAGGGACAGTGGTGACGGAGTTTCCTCCCTGGGCCCCCTGTCCAAGGGGCCCCCATCCTCATGCCCCGCAAGGCCCTCACTGGATGCTGCCTCCAACCACAAACATAATGAAACTCCCCTTGGGGACAGTTGTCACTTTCTGCCAGTACGTGGAGAGTGCATGCACTTGGGCAGCTGCAGGGACATCGCCTTCACTCTGTGACGTTTGAGTGAAGTAAAGATGACACCCATGCCAAACCTGAGCAGCTCCACACCCTGCCCCCCTGAGCAGCCGCCGACACAGCCCAACCTCCTGTGGGAAGGCAGGGTACCTCCGCCGTCTCCATTGGTCTCCCCAAAATCACAGCTGAAGAAACCACACACAGAGCAGCCCAAAGCTTCTGATGTCCTGGGATTTTCGTCCAGCGAGGAGAAACAAACACAAGTGGAACCCAGTCATAAGCTTCAGAGAGCAACACATCGGCTCGTAGTGATTCAGAGAAGCTAACAGCTCCTTGACCCCCTCCTGAGCAGCTGTGCCAGGCCCCCCCCGCCCGGCCGCCCTTCGGTCCCTGGAACGCAGGCCGTGGGGGCCCAGCTTGCCTGCCCTCTGCCCACAATGACAGAACACTTTCCTGCTGCACCCAGCCCCGCAGCCAGCACAGGGTGCGGGGGTCGGGGCCACGAGTCAGCAGTGCCAGCTGTCGGAATAGCGCCCGGCCTGCTGCTGGGTGCGAGGTGCACAGGGGCCAGTCTGAGCACACGAGCCACAGCACACCCGCCTAGTGCACACGTGGGACCCCCACAAGTGCCAGGTGGGGCCGCCAGATACGTCACAGGGTGCCGGCACAGTCTGAATTTCAGACACACCACAAACACCGATCGGTGGGGTGTGAAGACCTTTCCAAGATCCCCTTTTCTGACGCCTTCCCGGGTCAGCACCAGCGGCGACGAGTGGACAGCGTTCACAAAGGCCTGTCCATGTCCAGGGCCTGCTCATACCGTTGGCACTCTTCGCGGCTGATCTCGGCGGTTCCCATGGCGGGTGGTGCTGCTGACAGCGGGTGGTTGATGCGTTCTGGGAAGTGGGGCAAGAACGGAAAAGCTCCGATTCCAACTCCCGCCCCCGCTTAAAGCACTTTGCACCTCCATTTTTATAACAGAGTTTACAGAATCCTCTCAGATATCCCATTTGCCCGCTTTTACCGAGATTTGGAGTTTTGCGAGGCTGGAGAAGAGGTCTTGTCTGATTTTACAACCTCCCAGTGCCCTGGTTTCCAGCAGTACCCCCCGTGGGCTGGACGGGATCCGCCACTGAGGTTTTCAGGCCGAATCTGCTATCCGTCCACCCCACTCAGCGTGTCGCCACCAGGCGGCCGCAACTACGCCCCACACGTTGGCTCCAGGGGGCAACAGGGTCAGGCCCCTGAACCTGCCGCGGAAGCCGTCACCCACGGGTGTGTCTGTGGTTTGAACGTCAGCACCTGCCCACTGGCCTCTGTGCGTCGTCTTCCGCAGACCACATGTGTGCAGGTTGCGTGTGGCTCACTCACGGGTGCTGATGGGAAAACACTTTCGAAGTGTAAATGTCGACCTGCCTCTCAGCCTTGGCTGGTGACTCTGGCAACGTGTGCCATCATCACCCAGTCCCTGAAAAGGGGCGTGGGAACATGACACCAGGAGGGCAGCTCTCCCAGTGCCTCTCAGGGCCGTGGTCTTGGCGCCCAGCGGTTCAACCCCACACGCCGTCTGCAGGGGCGCCGCTGAGATGGGCCAGAAAGAGCCAGACCGAAAAGACTCCCCTTTTCCCAGGGATGGAATTTGCCCAGAAAGTGGCCGTGCTGGTGTCACACGGTGGGGAAGGGAATGGGCTTCCAGCAGCTGGAAATGGCCCCTGCCCCCTCCCCTTCCCACCCGCCCCAGCCCTGCCCTGCACTCCACAAGCGGGTCGCCTCCAGGAGCCACTGTGACGCGGAGGGCGCCGTCCCCTCTGTGCTGGCAGATGCACTCACAGGTCCAGGGAGACCAGCTCTGCGAAGCTGGGGCAGACTTTCTGTCCCGCTGTCTTGACAAAAGCCCATTTACTCAGCAACGCAGCAGGAGGATGACATCAGTGCACAGCAGGGACAGGCCAACGAGCGGCAAATGCCAGCTCCTCCCGCAGGACCTTGGACAAGTGACTTAACCACTCGAGTCTGCATTTTTCTCCTATGTGAACAGAGCTGATGGCCTTGACCTCGTAGCTTTTGGTGAGGATTAAATAAAAAGCCACTGACTCAGATCATGGAGCATAATGCCTAACACACAGAAGCCCCTTGCAGGTGTAGGTGCGGCCACTATTCTTTAAAACTTGAAGCCTGCAAACATGCTCCTAAACGACCCACCTCAGTGTGCACACCTGTGGCGAAGCTTTGTCCCACATCTGGAGCCGGGACGCAGGCACTGGTTGTGCCTGAAGGATCCCTGGGCGATTCTGACATGAAGATGGAGACGGGGGCTCAGCTCCGGAGCCGGACTCGGGCCCCCGCCCGGCACCCACCAGTCGGAGAGAAAACGAAGAAGTGGGGAGAACCCTGGCAGCAAACTCCCAGCTCGGCTGTGCGGAGGCCAACGGGGCACCAGCCGCGCTCGGCGTGAAAATAAGCTCCTTGTTCAGACACGTTTAGGAAATCCTTCTTGTTAAAGACCCTATGGGGCTGTCGGAGGCTCTGAAAGGTCACGTGACTAAAAACAAGGAAGTACCAGCTGATGTTATTTTCCAAGCGAACTGGTACGTGGGGTGTGTCTGTGGACATCGGGGGTCGGGCCAAGGGGCACACGTGGTGGGGACGCCAAGGGGCAGGGGAGCATCCAAGTCTGGAGAAGGTTTGGGTGGATCAGAGCCTGGACTCCGATTCCACTGACCCGTTCATTTCTCTGCAACTTGGGGACTCAGACTTGGGGGTGTCTGTCGTGAAGTCTCAGGCAGAATCCTGAGGACACCCCAGAATCCCACCCCGAGCACAATCCTCTCAAGTGTGGACAGAACCTTTGAATGCTAGGAGGAATCACTCCGTGGTTAGTGTGTGGAAAAGCGAAGATATCGAAGGTGGGCCCAACCTTGTCAGTCAGACCCTAAAAAAGAAAGTTCTCTCTGGCTGGTTGCAGAGAAAGAGGTCGAAGAGACGTGCTGGCAGCCTGGACTTGCACCAAGCTGCGTCGGGAGCGGCGGGGGCTGAGCTCAGTGGCCAGCCGGCTGGCAGGGCCCTCAGTCCACCGCACAAACAGCCAACTTCTGCCGATTCCCGGGACGAGCTCGGGAGATGACCCTGGTCCCTGAGAGCACACCGCTATGGGTTAAAGATCTTAACCATTCTGTCCAAGCGTACCTCGGTGGACTGGACAGAAAAGGAAGGAGATCAGGTCATTTGTTCATGAAAGTTTAGGTTTTAGGGAAAGGGGGTGTCCACTAGGCTTGGAATGGGCAGAAAAGGACACCATTAGATCTCTGAAGATGGGGAGCAATCAGAAAGAACGGCTGGCAGAGAAGCTTCGTAAAACTGAACTCAGTATGCGGATGATGACCGCTTTTTGCATTTGAAGCAAAACATTGTCGTGTGAGCAAGACGTTAAAGGGGCAAATGCCGAAAAGCAGCAGTGGGAGGCAGCTCCTACGGTGAGGGAAGTGGGGGCAGGATGGGAAGTCTCAGGTTCCCTGTGCAGCTTGGTTGCTAAACAGCTAATTCCACTAACGCACTGCCCTGTCCTTCTGCAGGAACTTACCAGGCGTCTCCTGCACATCCCATGTCCTGCGGCGGGGACAGGCTGACAAACCAGGTGCGGGGAGCCCCACCCTTGGGAGTGCTCGTCACCACATGGTGACCACATGGCAGCCACACTGGGTTCAGAGGGTCGAGAAGGCCACAGAGGAAAACAGTCCTCAGGAAGACAGACAATGGTCGATGGGGGGTGGGCATGGGGGATGGGGCCCGTAAACGGGGCCGTCAGGCGTGGAGCAGAGACAAGGATGTGGACTGGCTGGCGGACTGACATCAGCCGAGGGGAAAAAACACGTCAGGGGCAGTCTTGGGACCTGGGCCCAGCAACGGATGGAGCCGGTGTGTGGGACTCTCCCTGGCCAGAAACGCTGTGGGGGGCGCAGACTAAGGGATGTCCAGGTTCGCCCTGGACGCAGAGGAGGGCGTGCCCAGACCCAGGGCCGTGGCGTTGGGTCTCTGATCCACAGCATGTGGGCTTGGACCACCTGTGCTATCCTCCAGGTCTGACACTCTGCAATTCTATGAACCAGAAATCAAAGCAAATGCAAGAAACTGCAGGCAAAATGGGAAAATGATAGGAAAGAAAACCAATGGTTTTCCAAGGCGATGAACAAAAGTGTGTGTTTGGAAAGAGGGCAAAGGTCGCTGGCCCAGACGGGAGGAGAAAGTCGACGGGACAAGAGAAGGGAGCTTTTCTGGGAGCGTCCACTCCTTGTTTCCGTGGAAAACGCAGTTTCTCAGAGCAGCTGCCTGGTAATAAAACCTGCATCTGATGACGTGGCAAAGGATGACCTTCCGCCCACGAGTGTCTCTGCGGAGGGCTGTGACTAGTGACAGCTCAGTGTCTGCTGCAGAGACGTCCCGAGCCGGCGCCACGTCCGGGGCGCCCGCAGACGCACACCTGTGAGCTGTGCTCCGTGCAGGTCCCCGGTGTGCTCACGGGAATGCAGGCGGAATTCATCTCCTTAGCAACCCTGCGGTGGTGGGGGGCGTGAATAATTCATGAACTGCCACCAGTTTCCATTTTTAAAAATGAG
This sequence comes from Tonatia bakeri, assembly GCA_004024845.1. Lineage (NCBI taxonomy): Eukaryota > Metazoa > Chordata > Mammalia > Chiroptera > Phyllostomidae > Tonatia > Tonatia bakeri. The sequence goes on from PVIA01004679.1 coordinate 128,359, forward strand.
GCAGAAAGTTGACAAAAATTAAAAATAAGCATGACAACTTTAATCTTAAATATTTAATGCAGCACATTTTAGTGTATTGGTGACCAAGGATCTGACAGCTGCGGGGGACAGGACGGGACGGGGCCCCCAAGTGAGCAGGCAGTTCTGTCCTCTGGTTTCCATGGCTACAAGCCCATCGCATGGCATTAGTCACACATCCCACCCAGAAAGGAGGAGAGGAAACGGAAGAGCAAGTGGCACCCAAATGTCACAGATGTGAAAGCCCAATGACAGGCACTTGTCTCAAGGAGCCCGTGTATCACATCGAGGCCTCTCCGCTCCAGGGCCCACCCTCACTGCAGGAGGACACGTCGGCAGCCAGGCCTGGACACTTCTGTCAGTAGCCTGAGACGTCAAAGGGGACACTGCAGAGAACAGCCCTGTCACAAACGCACTGATGTTCGGGGGGGCTCTGCAGCGGCTCCAGGGTCCAGAACATTCCGAGTGTCACAGAAATGCGAACTTAGGTTCCCAAGGGGAAAAACTCAGAATCCACTATGAACTGATTCTGTTGGTTTCATTCAAGTTGTCTTATTGTTTCAGAGTCACAAACACAGGTGGGTCACTGGCTTTGTTAAAAACATATTAATGGGGTTGGCACAACATTTGCAAATCAATAACGTGACCATATTAACAAAACGAAGGGTAAAAACCACATGAACCTATCGGTAGATGCAGAAAAAGCATTTGATAAAATCTAGCACCCATTTATGATAAAAAACTCTCAGCAAAGAAAGAAATACATTAAAGGTACTATTTTAAATATCAAGTTAGGTTCTTATGCCTATTTACCAAATAAGTACTTTTCTGATAAATGAAATAAAGTTGAGGAGGGTCCTAAGCAAGACTTGTGCACTCTGATGAAGTGCAGACACAGAAATGAAACATGACAGCAATAGAGAAACACACCACATTTTGAGATTCTCAAGTAAAAGAGATCTGGACGCATCCATGTCCACGAATGGTATGGTTTTTTAAATTCAAAAATTAAAGCTCGGGGTTCGTAGCGATGCACCCTGGCCAAGGTCTGGAGAAGGCGTGTGCCGTGCTGGGGAAGCCCATTGACCACAGAGACTGCTGGGTAGGGCGCCGGCGGGCACTGTGTCAGTGGACAACGTGGTTCCGGCGTACCTCTCACCTTCTCTGAGAGTCCCATTCCCACGCACATCTCTGCCATTTACGTTCGTGAAGCTGCCAAGATTTTTAACTTTAAGGGAACCCTGAAACCGCGGTGCTTCCTGTCTCAGGGGTGCCCGTTCACACCTCGGCCTGGGGAAGTTAGAACGTGCTTCCTTCCACTGCCCGTGGCTTGGCTTCGAGGGGAGCTGCTCTGGGTTCAGGTTTTCCTAAGGAACTCACAGGCCTGCACTTGCCCTCCGGCCTCCCTGCACGGTTCCTGGTCCCGTGCTCCCGTTAACCGCCCTCCCGTTCCTGGAGGCCCTCTCTCCACCCCAGGTTTTCCCAGTTGAAGAAAGCAAATCAGTTCCCTCCTGTACTCGGGAGTATTTGCATTTCAAATCAGAAGTCAGGCCTGGAATTAAGAAAACTGGGAAACACATTCACAGGACATCCTGATAGTGAAATGTCCTCATTTGCAAGTGGGTGGGGGTGGATCCAGGCCTTCCTGGCACGTTTGAAATCTCTGCTAGTCCCAGGGAAAAAAGTCAGCAGTGTCCTTGGCTGGGCTTCAGTTTCTCCTGGACACTCTCGCTCCCTCTGCCTGTTAGCTCGGCGTGGGCTCCGCTCACAGAGGGCGTGTGCTGCTGGACAGCAGAACCCCCTCGTCAGGGCCCCTGGAGGTCACTGGGCTCCTCCTCGCTGCTGCTGGCCTGCCCTGCCCCTGTCCGGCAGCCTGTTTCCTGTTCCCTGTGGCCTCTGTGGGGGCCCAGCAAAGCTTCTGGCCAGCTCCATCCCACGGAGGCAGATGTCTCCTAACCACTTGGCCCTCCCCCCACTGACACGCAGCAGCAAAGGAGCGAGGATGACCCTGACTTCCCCATGGGGTTAGGGGCCGTGCACACCGAACCTGGCACGGGCTTCAGCCGGTTTTCCATGGATGCTGCAGATCTAAAATAGGATTCAAGGTCGCCTTCCTGCCCACTGTTGAACAATCACACGCACGGTGAACAGTGAGGAGTCCCCAGCCGTGTCCCTCGATCCAGTGCTCCGCACGGTTTCTGAAACACAGAGGCCACTCTGTAAACAACTGCTGACACGAGTAGGGTGACCAGAGAGAGAGAGGAAGGGGTGCCAGGACCCTGGAACACCCCCAGCAGGAGGTGCTTGGGAGGTGGCTCCTTCTTCTTTAATAGTGGATCTTCTCAACCCCACCAAATATTGGAGGGTCTGTCTGCCTGTAAAAATTACGAGGCAGTTATTGATGCCTGAACTGAGTAACACAGAGACACACGGCACAGGCCTTCCTCATGGGGAATTTAAATCCAGGAGAAAGGAGGGAGGTAAACTGCTCCCCAAATCCAGGGATGAAGGAACCACAGGAGCCGAGAAGGGTGAGGACAGAGTGCCAATGAGGAGCCCACACCTGCCACCACAGAGTGACTCAGGGCTCCGCCCTCCGCACACAGCACCTGGCCCCTGTGGGGAACAATGGTTCGAACAGAGAAATGGTTTAAATGTCGTGGGGCGGCCCGGTGGCCAAGCTCCCCGTGCACCTGAGAGGCGGGAATCACTGGATCCACGGGCAGTGGGCCCCCTGCTCTGCCTCCCGGTGCCAACCACCCAACTACGTTTCTGTGGTAGATCGAAGGGACTTTCCAAGGGTGGTTTGAATACCTGCAATTATCACCTTTAAAATCATACTGAGTGCATTCCCCAGACTGACTTACAGTATTTAGGCTGTTCTAAGAGTCTGAGCACCAGGTTTTCTCCTTTTTAATCAACGGCCTGAAGAAATAACAGGGAAGTGATTGGGGTAGCAATTCATTGATTGGTGTGGGACTGAATCTGTGAATCATATTGTTACAGGGTGCAGCCAAGAGGGGGGGATCCCAAATGGACATTTAAAATGGAGCCCAGAACTCAAGGTGTCCAGAGATTCTAAGATGTTTTTTTACCCCTTCCCCCCCCCGACAGGTGTGAGTTGGGGGAAGGGGCACACAGAGCAAGAACATGCAGGGCAGCTTTGCAGCTAATCCATGGCATGGTCATTTAACATACCTATAGCCTTGGGCCGGTTGCTTGAATATGCTAAATAGCTATGGCCATGCTCTGGGCTAGGGGGATGGAAAGGGACACCTCCCTGAGATGTGACTGGGGGGCAGGTCCCCTGAGTTACAGCGCTTGCATGGGAGCTCGGAGATTGGTTCCAGGACATGGGGTGACACTTGCCCAGACCCATGATGGTGACCAGAAATGCTGGAAAGGACAGCAGATTGAGGGCAAGTGTGGCTGAGTGTAGGAGGAGTCGGAAATAGGGCTGCAGAGGAAGATTGGCGTGGGGATTTAAACCCAGACACGGCAGCCATAGAGGAGAGAACCACGCGGATTTGGCTGAGTGGGGACTCCCGTGGTCCTGGAGGAGAGTGGACCACGTGGCTGGAGTGGTGGAGAAAGGACCACATGGCTGGAGCAGTGGAGAGAGGACCACGCACCTTTGCCAGAGTGGGTTCCCCCACAGCAGTAGTAGGGGGAACCGTCACCCGGTTTTAGCAGAGATTCCGGCGACACAGCTGATGGTGCTGAGAACCGAGAGAGGCCTACCAGCCGAGCACGGATTACTGGGAATAACCAGACATTGCCTGAGACTGGACT